>PVJI01010016.1:0-62260 GCA_004026765.1 Micronycteris hirsuta
AAGTTACCTGCACAGGTGATCAGAGCAGCCACAGATAATCCCTGGGGAAATTCTCCACTTGCCGTTGGGGGTGCCAAGACACTTACCAAGAGACTTGGAGGGGTGGAGTACACCCCTCTTGAGGTATAACTGAGGCAGGCTCCAGGCCACTGCTGAGACAGCTGAGCTCCACACCCCAGAGTGCTGCTCTACACCCGCGATCTCCCTTGGTATCAGCTGCGGGAGGCTCTGCCCTGCTGCTCACCTGGCTCTGGAGATCCTTCCTTGCAAGACGCTGAGGGCTCCCTTGCCCACTGTGCTGTCTCCTGGACCTGCAGACTGAGACTCAGGGACTCTGATTCATTATACCCCAGTTCTCTTGTGTGGTGTTACTGATTGTTTCTGAGTGATTAGTGTTGTTATTAGGTTAGCATAGATTTGGATTAAATGTGCATTAATAAAAGCTGAATGAACCTGCGTTAATAAAGTCCAAGTGAATAGCATGGTCACCTGTGTTGGCTCCCTGTTATTTCTCAGAGCTGGTGGCACCTGTAGGGCTGGTGGTCGTGCAGGTGGCTTGGCGCTTTTGGTTCTTAAGGCCTGGATCAGCTAGTCAGAGCAGGGACAGGAGACTAACTTATAGGAAAGACCATATGGTGAATGTATGCTCTTGACCTCTAGGATCTTCTGCACCTTCCTCCTTAGTTCACTTTTCTCTCCATCTCTTGAGCAACAATGTTCTACACCCTCTGCTAGGAACAGGGGACAGAGAAGTTGCTAGATCTCATTGCTTACCTGAGAGGGTCTCACAATCCACTCATAGCTCCACGTTGCAGCTTTGCAAATGAGACTAATAGCCGCTTCACGTATTTAGTCTACTCATGTTACTCAGGACTTTCCTGAAAGTGAAGGCAAGACTGCATGGTAAAAACAAAACATAACAAACAAGCAGACTGAAAAAAAAGCTCCTCAATCTTCCCTACATTGCTTCCAGTTCCTTTCCCTATTTCTGGTGAGATGAAGCCACTTTTGCTGTGCTCTCACGCTGTGCTTGCAAGTTGGTAACAACTCATCTGTCCCGGAGGGAAGCCTGGGCTGGTGCCTCCCCACTCCCAGGGAACAAACAGGCTTGCTCACTCAAACAAGGCTTATGATGCAGGATTCTACACATTTCCCGCAAAAACAGAATCTCTGTGATCTCTTTTGTCCTGGTCCCCAAGAGGCTTGCAAGAGTTGCAATGAAAATGACAAGAATAGAAGCTGGAGGGAAAAAAAGCTTCTTTGGGGAAAGATATACTTTAAATCGTTTAAGTTTAATATTATATGGGAATCCACATCTGGTTTTTCAACATTTATCATGCCAATTAAAACATGCACCTGTTCTTTTTTCATCACAAGCCCATATTTCTCGTCTGTCTAGTTTGACCTTGTCACAAGACATTTCCTTTTTAGCACTCACTTGTATTTCTGCACTGAGTGGAAGTTGGAAGTGATTGCAAAGGAAGGCAATTTCTTTTGACATCTTATGTATGACCCACTTATCTCCTGTGGAATACAAGGGAAATGCTGAAAGGGAACACTAGACAATAAGCAACATTTCTACAAGGGCACAGGACTGCAGTTTCATCTTAGGTCTGTCATAATGATTTGAACCGAAGAATGTGGTATAATGAATTATGTGGGTATTTGGATCTGGAAATTTGGTATACCTGTGGGAGGGACAGAATGGGAGGCAAACCATTTCCTAGGTTCCCAGGTACTGGCTTTTTAAATTCTGCCATTTATTTTTTATTATGGAACAGTGTAAACATATAGGGAAGTAGAGGAAAGAGTATCATGCACCCACAAGTACCCATCATTAGCGTCAGTAAGCATCAGCGAAGCGGCAGTCTTGTTTCATCTGTACCCTGTAATAAGGGTACTCCCAAATTCATTTGGATTTAGAAGCAAATCCTAGATATCATTTCATCTGAAAATTCTTCAACATACAAATCCTTAAAAGATGAGTGCTCTTTTTATAACTTAACTAAGCACCATTATTACACTTAAAACACAATTTCCTTATTATCATTAAATAGCCAGTCAATGCTCAAATTTTCTTGATTGTATCATTTGTTCAAATCAGCATCCAGACAAGGTCCAAACATTAGTATAACTGATATTTCATAAGTTCTTTTACATCTACCCCTTTACTTTTTTTTTTTTTTAAAGATTTTATTTCTTTATTTTCAGAGAGAGGAGAAGGGAGGGAGAAAGAGCAATGTATGGTTGCCTCTCACATGCCCCCACCGGGGACCTGGCCCGCAACCCAGGCATGTGCCCTGACTGGGAACTGAACCGGGGCCCTCCGGTTCCCAGCCTGTGCTCAATCCACTGAGCTACACCAGCCGGGCATACTTTTTTAACCTTGCAATTTCCATGTTAAAGGAACTAGATCATTTGCCCTGCAGAGCTTCTCATACTCTGATGTGCTGACTGAATCCTATACTATAATATGTACCTTTGCCTTTCCTCCTGCAAACCATTGATTTAGAAGCTTGACTGGATTCAGGTGCTATTTTTTGGCAGGGATATTTCGTAGGTGGCATGGCATTATTCCTTCTTTGGTCAGTGGGAGACTCTGTTGATTCCCACGTCTTTTTGACATGACCAGAGATTTTAACTTAAGTAGAAAGGATTACATTTTTGTAAATGATGCAGACATATTTAACACTGCCACACCGAACGAGAAGTCCAATAGCACCGATAGTTTTTTAAAGCAATAGTTTGACTCTCCAGGACTTGAGGGAAAATTCTATTACATAAATGTTTAACTCCACGAATAACACAAAAGACACACACACAACAAGGCAGGGGGAAATTAAATGGCCATTTGTAGGTGTAAAACCTGAACAGTAATACTAAGGCAAGCTGCCAAGGAAAGTGTCACTGATTTAAAAAATTAGCAACTCCAAATGTCTAACTGTGGTAACTCGATTCCAATGTGTGAAGCAAAATTATAAAGATGAATATAAAACTGTCTTTCCTGCTTTTCTGTTGATTCACTAGAGTTTATGTGTGGATAACTCAAACAAAGGCAAAATTTATTCTGACTTTAAAGAATTTGAGGCTGAAATGCATATATTGAAGTGGTGAAATGTATGATATGCATGGTTTACTTTTTGCTTTTCTGAGTGATTTTAATAATTGTACCTCATAGACATTTAACACTTTAGAGTGATTTCTATGGTTCATTTTCTTGACCTTATGAATTTCCCTTTGAATATGACAGCTGTTTATAAGTTCTGTCTGCATCAGCTTTTGTTGACATGGAGCCAAGCCTTATACGAATGCTTCCCTTTTCACCTGCAATTCCTCGGCCGTGGGAGAGCACTCCAAGTTGCTGTTTAACACGTTGGCCAGTGGTGGTCACACCTGTAGTGCAAGGGAACTTGACCTGTTCACTCTAATACTGCACAAGCTGGGAGGTATGGAAAGAAAGTGAAAGGCAGAAAGCTCTTAAACACCTTTAAGAATCATGCATATGGCACATTTTAATTTATTTAATTTCCCCATATTTGAGTGGTTGGGGGATGCATATGAGTAACTTTTTAGCAATATCACTAGACTCCCACTCTTGCTAGGTACTTTTATATGGGCTAGATTTTTAAAATCATCAGTGATAAATATTTGTATAGTTATAGTCGTTTTGAAGACAAGGAAACTGACACTCAGAGCATAAACTGTGTAAATTTAAAGAGCTAATCAGGAACAGAGACATAATTTTTTAAAAAGATGTATTTGTTTATTTTTAGAGAGAGGGGATGGGAGGGAGAAAGAGAGGGAGAAAAACATCAATGTGTAGTTGCCTCTCACATGCCCCCACTGGTGACCTGGCCCGCAACCCAGGCGTGTGCCCTGATGGAAAATCAAACTAGGGATCCTTTGGTTCACAGGCCCGTGCTCAACCCACTGAGCCACACCAGGCAGAGCCAGAGACAGAATTTGAACATGCACATCTATTCAACTAACAGGCTGGCTTCTTCCTCTACTTCCCCTGCCTGCTAGCTAAGTCAAACTGGCTCATTTTTCAGAAAATGTGCTCCATCATTCACTTAACATAGATTTCACAATGACTTGATGTCAGCATATGCTTTTTTCCTTCCTGAAGAATACACCATTTAGGAGAGAGGGCCTGATAAGAAGGTGCACGTTGTTTGGGTTGTCCCCTCACTAGAAATATTATAGAATGCAGAATTGTATAAAGGAAGGTAACCTGGTATGGTGCTAGGTGAAATGGAATTCTGTAAGCTCTGGCCCAAGTAGAAAGTCAATACATTAAGAACCAGAAATCACTAAGGAGCTATGTGCTTGGAAACTCAATACAGCAATAAGTAACTCAGTACCGCGTCCATGAAAGATCACTTCTTGTCCACCAAAAATGTTAATGCACTCCCCCTGGTGTCAGTTAGTCCTGAATTTTAAAATAAACACATAAAAGAAATCAATGAGAGGATTTTTCTTCCTTGATGTTTGCTACACAGTCTCAGTGATATTATCAAGGCAAAACTCTGTGGGACTATTTAACAACCCTGGACGCTTTTGTTATAAAATTAAAATTAAATTGAGTACATTCAGAAAATGCATTTTTGTGTGAGGCTTATAATCACATACATATAATTAAAAATTAGATTAAAATACACTGGTTCTTGCTATACAAGATACTATGTCTCTGTTATCACATCACTGTATAGTGGCAATTATAAGCACAGCCAATAATAGACACTTTGCATTTCATAGCTTTGAATAAACAGGCCCTGGCCTAACTTAATCAAGACTCTTGATTACACTGTGTGTTTATGGAGTGCCTACTATGTGCTCAGCTTTTGCTAGGCTATGGGGAAACAATGAAGAATAAGACAAATTCCTTCCTTGCCTTGGAGTACATATTGTAGGTGAAGATAGACAAATGAACAATCAATTATGATACTGTGTAATAAGTATTTTGATATTTTCAGAAACATACAACAGAGCCACCAAATATAACCAGGTGCAGGGGTGAGGAGAGGGTTTTGAGGAAATTCTTGTAAGAGAAAGTGACATTAAGCTGAGAGAAGGATGACTGGAGTTGGTCGGATGACGGGGTTGCAAATTGGAATGAGTAGTGTAGGTGAGGAGGTGTGCAAGGTCTGGACAAAGTGAATAGTATCTGAGAAGTCCCAGAAGCTAGAGAGAACATGGGGTATTTAGCAAAGTCAAGGACAGTCGGGAAGGTGGGAGTGAGGATGATGGGAAATATAAAGGGATGACACTAGAATGCTAAGTGACGAGCTGAGGCTAGAAAAGTCATGGAATCTGGTAAGCCGCGTTCGGATGATTGGACTTGCCTCTGAGAACAATTGAAGGGAAGTAAAGAGAAAGTCACATGGTCCAGTTTGTGTTTTAAAAGGGCCACCTGGCTGCTGGCCAGGGATTGGATGGGAGCTGGGAGGCTTTGCAGGTGAAAGACGACAATGGTCTCACCTGGAGGACCTGCAGTGGCAAAGAGAACGGACAACAGTGGACAGGATTGTTAGTTGACAGGCCATAGCTGACGTGATAGGGTGATTGTCTGGATGAGAGTGGAGAGAAGAAGAAGAGGAGCCAGGATGATGCCTGATTCTGGCTTGGGCAACTGACTGAGCCGGTTGCTGATACAGACCACAGGAGGAGGATCTGGTTTGCAGCGGGAAGTGATGAGTTCATTTCTGGACATGTTGAGTTTGAAGTACCAGGGATCAACTCTCTTCATCTTCTAGTATTTTCCAAAGTGCACTATCCCTGTGAAATAACTGGGATAGATGAACTCATGTAAGTGTCTGTGTAGATGAAATGGCATTCACCAGTCATACAACGCTTAATTTCTGATGGTACTCTTTTGTGCTGATGATAGATACACATGTGGCCTCTCAGCATTCATGAGGGATACATTTGAATGGTCCTTATGAGACTCTATGTGGCTAAGAAGAATAAAATAACAAGCTGGGATGGCAGTGACTGGTAAAGGCATCACTCCCCAAGCCTCCCATCCCTTCTCTTCTTTTTCAGGGAAAATCACGGCTTTGTTGGGAAAGACCTGGGGCTGCATCGGGGTGGTTGTGACTCACTGTCTAATATAAGGCAGCATGAGGGAGCTCCCTGAAGACAGTGACTGTTGGTTTTTTTATTTGTTTAAAACAGCTTTACTAAGATTTAATTTGTATGCCATACAATGAATACATTTAAAGTATACAATTCAATGGTTTTTATTATATACATCGATGTGGGCAACAATCACTATATTCAATTTTAGAATATTTGCATTATCTTAAGAAGAAACCCCTTATTCTTCAGCTATCACTTTTGTCCCCACTCCCCTCCAACTCTAAGCAACCACTAATCTATCTACAGATTTCCCTGTTCTGAAATTCATATGAATGGAATCTGTGTAATCTTTCAGTCTTTTGTAACTAGCTTCTTTCCCTGAGCATAATGTTTTCGTGGCTTATCGGTGTTGGAGTATGTATCCACACTTCATTCCTTTTTTTATGGCCGAATAATACTTCATTGCGTGGATATGCCACGTTTTGTTTATCCATTTATTTGTTGATAGACATTTGAGTTGTTTCTACCCTTTGGCTATTGTGATAATGCTGCTATAAATATCTGTGTATACAGTGATTGCCTTTTATTTATCTGAGCCTCCAGGGCAAGCACAAGGAAGGATGAACTGCTCTGCCATGGCTGCCGACGCAGAGCTCAGTAGCTCCCAGGCAGCTTCTGGGACTCTAGGCACAAATGTGAAGCAGGAACATTCATTCTTGTTTGTTTCTTGATGTATGTACTCGTTTCTTGTTCCCTCCTTGTTCCAGTACCGGAGAAGTCAGATGGAGTGTTGATCCCTTTAAGGGGCTGCTCTCTAGGATGCTGAAAGTTTTACTATTCCTGTCTGCTCTGATCCAAGTGTCATTCTTTAGTTATGGCTGAATATCTGATGAATGCATGTGAAGGTGTGAATGAGTTCTCACATAAACATCCCTGGAGTTGTCCCGAATGAGTCTCATTGTAAGAGAGGACATTTCTTTAAACTGTGAGTTTGGGAAGCTGCTGAGTTGTCTAGATTGCTTCCACAGATTTCCTTGCTCCGTATCTCCTAAACCCCCGTCTGATCTTTGTAGTAATTCTGAGACTTAAACCATACTTGGCATGAGTGCCTACATAAAGTTTACAATGAAAAGTAAATTCGAGGGTCACAGTTCATGAATCTGGGAATGCAACCAAAGTCTTTTACAGTTTTAAATAATCAATAAAATTGAAACAGGATAATCAAGGACCGTGTGTTTGTGTGTTTTCCATGATGAAAGTTATGATCTAAAACCCCTGGAAATTACCCATGTATAGAAGCACCTATCCCTCAAAATCTGATTAGCTTTAGCTGAATGTGAAGGAAGATTTAGCAGCCATCCTTAAGGTGTAATCTGTGTTCCAACTATATCCAAAATCACTTTGGGTGCCAATTTCAGGGGCCCTATATTAGCTAATAAAGCAAAATCTCTTGGGCGAGTGTGGCCCAGGGATCTATCCTTTGATCAAGTTTCCCAGGTGATTCTTATGCACATTCATTCATGTATTAGGGCCATTCAGAAATATTAGGGCTTCAATTATATGCATGCTACCTAAGTAGGGATGACAGTAATATCTTTCATTCAAACTTTGGAGAGGGATAAGAGGTGTTGTTAATAATTATGCTGAGAATACAAGTATAAATCAGGAGTACCCTAGCAAGCCAGAACAAAAGGTCACCTTGCAAATAAGCACCAGAAATTATTCTGCCATCTTCCTCTGACTTTGTAACTCATCAGGGCCACATTCTCAAAGTCTGACTATTTTATGAGTACTGCACGTCTGTGACTTTCCTACTTCTGTTGATTTCAGTTGACTTCACTGTGGATGCCATTAGTGCTGCTCTTTGTTCCCTGGTCTTCCTTTCTTTTGACATAGACAAGGTTGGGTTTCTGTCCCACTTGTAGTTGGGTAGGGTCATGAGTCCGGCCTGGTCAGTGGAAGGAATATTGAATCACCATGGGAGATCTCACACTCAGAGTGTCCAAGAGCCAGGAATATGAAGAGCATTTTTTTCAATTCTGCAAATATGGTATGCTAATGAACTTTATTTGGTATTTAGTCCTCAGTATACCATGTAGTGCAGAGTGAAGCTCAGATGCAACTCTGAATTTGTTGTCATAGAGGTCAAATGTAGTATCTAGTAGCGCAAACAAATCTCAGAATCATACTTGTTTTCCCCCATGTGTTGCTCTCTTCCTCAATCTGTTTATAACTTACAAAAAAAAAACTTTCTGAGAGTTTGTCATTTCATATTTGGATTAGTTCCCTGTGGTTGCTGTAAGAAATTACCTTAAATTGAGTGGCTTAAAAACAATAGAAATGTGTCTGTCACAGTTCTGGAGGTCAGAAGTCTGACATCAGTGTCACTAGGCTGAAAGCAAGGTGTCAGCAGGGCCACACTCCCTCTGAAGACTGTAAGGGAGAATTTGTTCCTTGCTGCATCCAGCTTCTAGTGTCTGCCAGCATCCTTTGGTTTGTGGCTGCATCACTTTAATCTTTAAGGCCAGCATATTCAGATCTCTCTGTCTTCATCTTTACATCATCCACTCCTCAGTGTGTGTGTGTGTCTAATCTCTCTTTGTCTTATTCTTATAAGCACACATATGATTGCATTGAGGGTTCACCTTAACTTAATCACATCTACAAACACCGTTTCTCCAAATGAGGTAACAATTATAGGTTCCAGTAATCCAGATCCAATATCTTTGGGGCCGTTGTCAGCCAACCACAATATTTAGTAAATCTTTGGGGTGGTACATGTGGACATGCCTCATCGTCTTCATTTCACAGTCAAAGAAGTTGGAGTTCAGAGAATTTAAGTGACTTGCACAAGGTCATGAGCCTGTCCAGTGGCAGACAAAGGACTAGAAATACTGTGCAGTTCTTTTTAAGCTGTGGAGTTATCTCAAGAAGGCCCAGAGGATGGATGGCATCTGGTCCATCTCCTTGTTGTCCTGTGTGACCACTGGACAGTGTGCTTCAAGAACACAGCATAAAAAATGAATCCTGCATTGACATGTTGATGAGAACCCTATTCTGTGTAGGGCTTCCTTGGTACCATTAGGAACCAGAAAAAAGCCTGGTATAGAAATCTGGATCCAGCTGTGCCATTAATGAGTTGTGTGAGCCTTGTGTATTGGGCCAGAAAATAATATATTTAAATCTAGATACCATTTATTGAATACCCATAGTGTGCTAAGAACCTTCATGCTAGACTGAGCACTTGTCCTATATTATTTCATGCATCCCAGTAAGAGAGATAGTTAGTATACCCATTTTACTGACAAGACTTCTTAGACAAAATAATTTTACCAAAACCCAAATATAACTAATTGGTTTGACTCTAAAGTCCTTCTCTGACTTTCTGCCCCCAAGTCTCTCCATACTCCCCAGTTCTACCACTGTTTTACCATGATGCCACCATGACGTAGAGACATGGCCCACAGAATGGCCACATGCCCACTAAGCCAAATTTCACATGACACGACCCACTTGTCTCTACTGTTTCCAAAGGAGCTAGCTGATGGCTTGCGACCAAATACAGGATAGTCATTGGTTCGCGATATTGTGTTAAAAAGATGTGGTCCTGTGAGAAGCCAAGAATTCCTAGGGCATGCTCCCTCGTGGGAATGTCACAGGAAGTAGAAACGTGCGGAACACAGGCTAACAGCAGTCTGGCGTGGTCTCAAACCCCAGGTTCCTTCTCTCTGTGGTTTTTGAGGCAGCGTTCTAGAATCATTGCCTATCAGGGCTGAGAGAAGCCTGGAGACGGGGTAGTGCCACCTGTATATTTTGCATTGAAGAAACAGGGGCATAATTAAGTGAAATTCATTGATCCAGCAAACACTTCACCAGAGCCCATGTTTCAGACGTAGTGCTAAGCACCAGGAGACAGAAATGAAACAATATGATCACTGTTCCAGCATCTCTGTGCCTAGTGGGCAAAGCAAGTCCACAAACACATACTTTTAATAAATATGGTAAACACTGCTATTGTGCTGAGAATTCCACGGGAGCCTAAGGGAATCAGCAGAGACTGATGTTTGAGCTAAAAGAAGAAAGAGGGCAAAGACAAACCAGGCAGAGGAAACAGGACCCTGGATGGGCTGAGTGTGTTCAGAGAAGGATGGTGAGCCGTTTGTGGTAGCTGGAACCTGAGATGGTGTGAGAGGAGCTCACTGAGGCTGGTGTGAGACTTACTCAAAGTCAAATAACTCTGGCCGGTTGAAACTCAAGTGTTTCAGTCTATACCCTCAAGTAGGTTTTAATGCCATTTTCCTTTCGCTGGGTCTATTCTGTACAACTTGATTTTACTTGGCGAGACTCGGCGTCCTTTACCCAAGACAGGGGATCGCTTTCTCGTGCTGTGGAACGTCTTAGGGCAGCCAGCATGTCTGCTGACCACATGGGACAGTTTTGTGATGTGTGTGAACCAGCTCAGGCTCTTGTACCTTATTTTGTTTCTGTTTCTAGCCTGCGGCAAAGTTATAGCCTCCCCCAGCATGGAGGCCTCAAGTTACATTGTGATTCTGAGAATACCTGCTACACCTGTGGGTACACATCACTGGAAATTCCTTCTGAATAAAGTCATTGTGTTTCAAGTACTGGAGAAGAATAATAAAAAATGCAGAGATTTGGGAATGTTTTTTCTTCTATATAGAGAAGAGGAGAAGAAAGATGTGTTGCTTCCTTTCTTGATTTTAAGATTAAGCTACTGGCCTTTTGTCCAGCTTCCAGGTTTTCCCCATCCCCATGGTGCCTCTCTATATATTTGATGTACTTTTACTGGCTGGCTGAACAACAGTGGAAATGAAGGCGGAGGTCCATGCTACTGGTGGTCCCACGGCATTCCTTTGTCCCCTGAAATCGGAGGATCTTGTGAAATTCCTTTCTATTAATTATAATGAAAATAATAACAAAACCTTCTTTGGGGGTGTTATCTTTGCCTTTATAATGCGGTTCTTTCTCTCCTATGTCCCCCCTAGGATATTTTGTATTTAATGAGATGCAGTGATGATACACATTTTTCCTTGCTGTGTTTCTTTGGATGAGTGTGTTTTTTGTACCTACAAAGGCCCTCAGTTCCGAAAACGAATTCGTAAAGAAGAAGGATATAGACAACACTGAAGCTGAAAGTGCGAATTGAAAATCTTATTTTCTTCCTTTAGCATTTCCTGATGGCCTATGCTAGATTTCGATGGCATAAAGATAAATCAGTCCATGTTCACAAGGAGGTGAGTTGAGTGCTGAAGACTCATGAATAAGCCAGCACACACACACACAGAGAAAGGACGGGCATCCCTAAAGGGCTGTGGGGGTGTGGGAGAGGGGCCGCTCCGCCTGCATGGAGGGTGGGAGAACAAAGGGGATATTCTTCCAGAGATGTGTTGAGTTGATTCTTAAACTATAAAATTAAGTAAGTATTGTGTAGAAACTTAGGGAAGAAGGGGAGGAGAGAGAATAGAGGAGGAAAGGTTGACATGAAGAACGGTGGACTACAGCTAACATCATTTACAAGAACTGGAGGTCAGATTGCCACAGAAGAGCGCGTGTAAAGTCATGTGGTAAGGAGAGGGTTTCCAACGCTCTCTCATAGACTGTTATCTCATGAATGTTGGTTGGATACGTGACTGGGGTAGATATTATTATATCCAGAGAAGAACACTTTAGGTCAGCAATTTTCAACCTTTTACATCTCGTGGCACACATAAACTGATTACTAAAATTCTGTGGCACACCAAAAATGTATTTTTTGACAGTCTGACCAAAGAAAAATAGGTACAATTTTGATTCATCCACACCAGAGGGCTATTCTTGTGTTTGCAGGTGTCATTTTTATATTTGACAATTTAAGAGAATAGAGGCCAGTGTCCCTTACTAAGTAGTCAGGTTTTGCATATTTTAAAATTTTGTGCAGTGCACCAGTGTACCTCTTGCGGCACACTGGTTAAAAATTGCTGCTCTAGGCCAAGGACATTAAGTCATTTTTCCAAGTCCTTGCAGCCACCTAATAGTTGAGATGGCTGGGGTTTGATGCTGTTCATCTGGCTGTTGGTCTGGACACTTGCAGCTGTCTCACAGTAAGGCATCTGTTCTCAAAAGGAAGGCTCAATACTACTACATGAATTAGCAACCACATTCTCCAGAACTTTGAGGAAGCTTTTACAATGTGTGTCAGTATAAGTAAGAAATCAAGGAAGAGGGGAAAAAAACTTGTTCTTTATTGTATTATTTTCCTTTACCATTTATCCCCCTTATACACCTCTCCCCAGTCACCATACTGTTGCCTGTATCCATGAGTCCTTTTTCCTTTTTGCTTCATGTCTCCACCCCCCCGACCCCCTCCCTCCAGAGCTGTCAGCCTGCTGTCTGTCTAAGAGTCAGTTTTGCTTGTTAGATTCCACATATGAGTGAAATCATATGGTATTTGTCTTTCTTTAACTGGCTAATTTCACTTAGCATACTGTTCTCAAGGTCCTTCCATGCTGTCACAAAGGGTACAGTTTTCTTCATTTTTATGGCCAAATAATATTCTATTCTATAATTGAACCATTGTTGTTTTATCTATTCATCTACTGATATCAGGACAATTGGACTGCTTCCATATCTTGGCAATTGCAAGAACATTGCAGTGAAGATAGGAGTGCTTATGTTCTTTTGAATTAGTGTTTTGAGTTCCTTCAGATAAGTTCCCAGAAGTGGAATGGCTGGGTCATAAGGTAGTTCCATTTTTAATTTTTCCAGGTATCTCCATGCTGCTTTCCACACTGGCTGTACCAATCTGCATTCCCAACACAGTGCAAAAGGGTTTTTCTTTCTCCACAGCCTCACCAGCACTTGTTTGTTGATTTATTGATGATAGGCATTTTGAACAGTGTAAGGTGGTATCTCATTGCGGTTTTAATGTGCATTTCTGTGATGATTAGTGATGATGAGCATCTTTTCATACGTCTATTGGCCATCTGTACGTCCTCTTTGGACAAGTGTCCGTTCAGGTCCTTTGCCCATTTTTTTTTATTATTATTTTTTTTATTTTTAAAGATTTTATTTTTATTTATTTTTAGAGAGAGGGGAAGGGAGGGAGAAAGAGAGGGAGAGAAACAGCAATGTATGGTTTCCTCTCACATGGCCCTCACTGGGGACCTGGCCTGCAACCCAGGCATGTGCCCTGACTGGGAATCGAACCGGGACCGCTTGGTTCCCAGCCCGCGCTCAATCCACTGAGCTACACCAGCCAAGGCCTTTGCCCATTTTTTTAATTGGATTGTTTGTTTTTGTGGTATTGAATTTTATAAGTTCTTTATAAATTTTGGATATTAACCTCTTATCAGATGTCTCAGCAAATATGTTCTCCCATTTGATAGGTTGTCTTTATTTTGTTGATGGTTTCCTTTGCTTTGCAAAAACTTTTTAGTTTGTTGTAGTCACATTTTTATTTTCTTTTGTCTCCCTTGTACAAGGAGATACATCAGAAAAATTATTACTACAAGTAATGTCCAAGACTTTACTGCCTGTGTTTTCTTGTAGGATTTTTATGGTTTCAGGTCTAACATTTAAGTCTTTAATCCATTTTGAATTTATTCTTGTGTGTAGGGTAACAAAGGGGTCTCTTAGTTTCATTCTTCTGCACGTCTCTGTCCAATTTTCCAACACCATTTATTGAATAAACTATCTTTAGGTAATTTACAATAAATCAATAAATCATTGTATGTACTTACTTCCTCTGTCAAATATTAATTGACTATAAAGGCATGGGTTTATGTCTTGGCTCTCTTTTGTGTTTCATTGATCTATGTGTCTGTTTTTATGCCAGTACCATGCTGTTTTGATTACTATGGACTTGTAGTACAGTTTGATATTAGGTAGTTTGATTCCTCCAACTTTGTTCTTCTTTTTCAAGATCACTGTTGCTATTTGAGGCCTTTGGTGGTTTCATAAAAATTTCTGAAATATTTGGTCTAGTTTTGTGAACATCATTGGTATCTTGATAGGAACTGCAGTGAATCTATAGATTGCTTTGGGTAGTATGAACATTTTAATCATGTTAATTCTTTCTATCCATGAACATGGTATATGCTTCTACTTATTTGTATCTCCTTTGCTTTCTTTCTTTAGTATCTTACAATTTTCTGAATACAGATCTTTTACATCCTTGGTTAGGTTTTATCCTAGGTATTTTATTCTTTTTCTTTTTTTTAAGATTTTATTTATTTATTTATTTATTTATTTTTAGAGAGAGGAGAAGGGAGGGAGAAAGAGAGGGAGAAAGCAATGTATGGTTGCCTCTCACATGGCCCTCACTGGGGACCTGGCCTGCAACCCAGGCATGTGCCCCAACTGGGAATCAAACCAGGACTCTTTGGTTCCCAGTCCACACTCAATCCACTGAGCTACACCAGCCGGGCTCTTTTTGAAGCAATTATGAGTTGATTGTTTTCCTAATTTCCCTTTTGGGTAGTTCATTATTGGCATATAAAAATGCAACTGATTTCTGGATATTAATTTTGTATCCTGCTACTTTACTGAATTCATTTATTAGTGTTAGTAGTTTCTCAGCGGAGTCTTTAGGGCTTTTCTATGTACAGTATCATGCCATCATGATAACTGTTTTACTGCTTCCTTTCCAATTTGGATGCATTTTATTTTTTCTTCTTGTCTGATTGCTGTGGCTAGGACTTCCAGTACTATGTTGAATAAGAGAGGTAAAAGCAGACTTTCTGGTCTTGTTCTTGATCTGGGCTTATAGTTTTTGCCCATTGAGTATGATGCTGGCAGTGAGTTTGTCATATATGGTCTCTATTATGTTTAGGTGTGTTCCTTCTATTCCCACTTTGCTAAGAGTTTTTTTCATGAATGGGTGCTGAATTTTATCAAAAGTTTTTTCTGCATAACCATGTGGTTTTTATCCTTTCTTTTGTTTATGTAGTGAGTCATATTTATTGCTTTGCTAATGATGTACCACCCTTGATTCCCAGAATAAATCCTACTTGATCATGGTGTATGATCATTTTTATACATTACTGTATTAAGTTTGCTAATATTTTGTTGAGGATTTTAGTATCTATGTCCATCAAAAATATTGGCCTATAATTTTCTTTTTCTGTAGTGCCTTTATCTGGTTTTGGAATTAGGGTAATGCTGGCTTCATAAAATGAGCTTGGTAGCCTTCCCTCCACTTGAATGTTTTGAAATAGTTTGAGAAGTAGAGGTATTAGTTCCTCTCAGAATGTTTGGTAAAATTCACATGTGAAGGCGTTTGGTTCAGGGCTTTTGTTTTTGGAAGGTTTTTGATTACTGCTTCAATTTCACTAGGTGTAATTTGTCTATTCAGAATCTCTGATTCTTCCTAATTTAGTTTTGGAAGATTGTATGTTTCTAGGATTATATCTATTTTGTCCAGTTTGTCCAGTTTGTTGGCATATGGTTGTTCATAGTATTTTCTTATAATCCTTTGTATTTCTTTGGTGTCACTTGTTATTCCTCCTCTTTCACTTCTGATTTTATTAAATGTGTCCTTTCTTTTTTTCTTGAGGAATCTGGTCAAAGGGTTATCAATTTTGTTTATCTTTTCCATGAACCAGCTCTTGGATTCATTAATCTCTCATAGTGTTTTCTTTAGATTCTATTTCATTTATTTCTGCTCTGATATTTATTATTTCCTTCCTTTTATTCACTTTGGGCTTTGTCTTTTTTTTTTAATTTTTAAATTTATTTTTAGAGAGAGGGTAAGAGAAGGAGAAAGAGAGAGAGAGAAACATCAATGTGTGGTTGCTTCTCATGCGACCCCCACTAGGGACCTGGCCTGCAACTCAGGCATGTGCCCTGACTGGGAATCGAACTGGTGAATCAAAGGGTTCAGGTCGGCACTCAATCCACTGAGCCACGCCAGCCAGGGATGTCTGTTGTTCATTTTCAACTTCCTTTACATGTAAATTTAGATTGTTTATTTGGGCTTTTTCTTGTTTCTTGAATTTCCCTCTTAGGATTGGTTTTCCTGTGTTCCACCTATTTGGGGTCATTGTGTTTTCATTTTCATTAGTTTTAAGGTACGTTTGATTTCTTCCTTGATCTTGTTGTTGACCCATTCCTTGTATAATAACATGTTTTAGCTTCCATGTCCTTGCATGTTTCTCATTGTTCTTCTTGTGATTGATTTCTATTTTCATAGTACTGTGTTCAGAGAAGATGCCTGATATGATTTCAATCTTCTTAAATTTATTGAGACTTGTTTTGGGTCCTGACATGTGGTCTATCCTAGAAAATTTTCCATGTGCACTTGAAAAGAATTATATTCTGCTGCTTTGGGATGAAATGCTCTGTAGATATCAATGAAGTCCATTAGATCTACTGTATCACTTAAGGCCACTATTTCCTTGCTGATTTTCTATCTGAAAGAGCTATCTGTTAAAGTTAATAGGGTGTTAATATCCACTACTGTGACTATATTTCTGTAGATCTCTCCCTTGATGTACATCGAGATTTGCTTTACGCATTTAGGTGACCCTATGTAGGGTGCATAAATGTTTACTAGGATTATATCCTTTTGTTGCATTACCCTTATAATTATATAGTGTCCTTGTTTGTATCTAATTCTAGCCTTTGTTTTAAAGTCTGATTTGTTGGATATAAGTATGATACCCCAGCATTTTTCCTTTTCATTTTCATAAAATAGCTTTTTTCATCCTTCTACTTTCAGTCTGTGTGTATCTTTCATTCTGTGGTGGGTCTCTTGGAGGCAGCATATATATGGGTCTTGTTTCTTATCCATTTAGCTACCCCATGTCTCTTGGTTGGAGCATTTAAGCCATTACATTTAAAGTGATTTTTGATAGATATGTATTTATTGCCATTTTATTTTTTAACCATTTTCCTCTGTGTGTGTTTTTTTTTCCTTCTTCTCCTTAGAACAAGCCATTTAACAATTGTTGCAGGACTGGCTTTGTGTTAACAAATTGCTTTAGCTTTTTCTTGTCTGGAAAGCTCTTTATTTATCCTTCAATTTTAAATGATAGCCTTGATGGGTAAAGTAACTTTAGTTTTAGGTCCTTGTTTTTCTTCAGTTTGAATATTTTGTGCCAATCCTTTCTGGTCTGAAGTGTTTCTGTTGAGAAATCAGATGACAGTCAAATGGGAGATCCTTGGTGATAATTAGCTCCTTTTCTTTTGCAGATTTTAAGATTTTCTCCTGCCTTTAAGTTTTGCCATTTTAATTATGATGTGTCACAGTGTGGGCTTCTTTAGGTCCATCTTGTTTGGGACTCTCTGTGCTTCTTGAACTTGTGTGTCTTTTTCCTTTACCAGGTTAGGGAAGATTTCAGTCATTATTTCTTCAAATAGGTTCTCAATCCCTTGCCCACTCTTTTCTCCTTCTTGTATTCCCATGATATGGGTACTGTTAAGCTTCATGTTGTCCCAAAGGTTTCTAAACTCTCTTCATTTAAAAAAAATTCTTTTCTCTTTTTACTGCTCTGCTTGATTTGGATTTTCTTACCCTGTCTTCCAAATCACTGATTTGCTCTTCTTCTTCATCTAGTCTACTGTTTATTCCTTCTAGTGTATTGTTTATTTCAGACATTATAGTCTTTATTTCTGACTCATCCTTTTTTGTGGTTTCGTGTCTTTTTTTATGCTGTTGTTTATTCCTATAATCATTACTCTAAACTCTATGTCTGATAAATTGCTCACCTCCATCGCATTTGGTTATTCTTCTGGAGAATTCTCTCATTCTTTCATTTGGGGCCTGTTTCTTTGTCTTCCCATTTTGGCTGCCTCTTTGTGTTTGTTTCCATGTAGTAGACAGATCTGCAGAGACACTGATGCATGCCTACGTCAGATGCTGCCTATGACTGGCTCTGGGCAAACTGTTTGGAGTATCAGTGATCCACAGCTTATGGCCCCACTGTTGGGCCTGGGTGTGTGCAGGCAGAACCAAGCTGTGCACCAAGACTGGCTATTATCAGAATTGGGTCCGGGGAAGGGTCAGATAAAGTCTCAGAGCTCCCAGAGATTGGCCTTGGTCTGCAGGCTTTCTGTTAGGCTTTGTCTCTGAAATAGCCTCCAGCTGTACTCTTCAGCTGCCTAGGTTAAGCTCCACAGGGTGGGGTAAGAGGGATTCCTGCAGGTGGGGCTATTGCTTCTGCTCAAGTTGATGCCATTTGGAGAGGAGTGCTCTGCCTAACAAATATGGCTTCTGCAGTATGGGAAATGACTCAGCACAGGGATCATGGTGGCTGACTGTTCAGTTCTCTCCCCAGACCCACCAACCCCAGACTCTCCTTGTGTTTCTCTAGTCCACTCTGCCTTCCCCGTGCTAGCACCCAGGGTAAGTGGCTATGAATGTGTTGGCCATTTAAGAGGCTCTCTGTATCTCTAGCTGTCTGCTGCTGGCAGACTGAAACCCTGCTGCTTTTCACAGCCAGGTGTCACTTGGGTGCCTTTCCCGGTTCTGGTGCTCTAGAATGGGGAGACCAGCTTTGGGTTTAGAACCCACATTTCTCAGGGGGGTAACCCTGGCCACTGAAATATCCCTCTGGCACTTCAGCCATTGCCCATGGGAGCCATGCCAACCCTCTTGCGCCTCTGCACTTCCTACCATATGTTTGGTTATAAGGCTTTTCTCTGGCTAGTGTTCAGTTGGTTATTTGGGATGATTTATCTACATGTTTGTTGTAATTCTAGTTTGGTCCTGGGAGGAGGTAAGTGTAGTTTTCACCTACTTTGCCACCAGCTTGGATCACAAAAATCCATGGTTCCTTAAGGGAGAGCACTGGATGAACCCAAAAGAGAAACCAAGGATGAAGAAGTTTAAACAATGATGAGAAAAAGGAGGAAAGAAATTAGAGTTCAGTGAGCTAAAGATAGAATGTAAAGACTCTTCAGGAAGGAGCCAAGGTGGGAATGGAAGAGATTAGATTGCAAGGTTTCTACTGGCTGGTGAAAGATGTATGGCAAATCAAAGGACTGTTACAATGCAATAGAATTTTATATTATAATAGGAAATTGAGTAATAGTCCATTAGCTGCGAATCAGGATCAAGAAGAGAACTTAAAGAGCAAGTTCTGAAAGTCTGAAGGGTCTCCGAGATCATCTCCTATGACCTCCTCATTTTGTAGCTGAGCAAGCTGAGGCCAGAGAGATGGCGTTAACCCTATATGTGATTGAGACTATTGCTAAGCAGAAACTTGACTATAAGCTTCCACTATTTAATTCAGTGCATTTTACAAGAATGTGAATTTCATATCAGGGTATGGCTTTCCAAAAGTTGTTCAAACACCAATCTTCTCTACCCACAGGCCAACCATAGACTTTGGATTATGGAATCAGGGATCTGAATAGTAAAGAACAACTACATTGCATGTTTAAAATTTGCTAAGAGAGATCTTTAAAGTTATCACCATAAGAAAAAAATGGAACTATGTGTGCTGATGAGTGTTAACTAGACTTATTGTGAGAATCATTTTGCAATATACACAATATTGAATTATTATGTTGTATACCTGAAACTAATATAATGTTATATATCAATTATATCTCAATAAAAAAAAGACAATTTTGTGAAAGAACCTGGCTTGACCTGGCTTGTTGGAAACAGTAAATGTTTGCTTATCCTAGCTGTAAAGACATCACAAATGAATTTCAGGAGCCCGTGCATTGCCTTTGCTCCCAAAGAATCTTTAACAAGGTTATTGGGATTTGCATGATAGCCTCATATGACTGACGGTACGGCCTGCTCTGCATTTCCAGGAAGTTCCAGCCTCATTAGTGATAGGTGTGGTTCAACTAGGGCATCATCCAGTCCCATTTGCTTCTATTCAAGGCATTAGGTAAGGTACCAAATTCTCACTTGTGAACCATAATCAGAGCAATGCTAACCAGTTACTATCAAGAAATATGTAACAACCAGTTGCTTTTAAGTACGCCAGATTAGAAGTCACCCTAAATAATACAGAATAATCATCTATTTCTACTCTTAATAATTTTGTGTCTCAAACACTTCTATTGTTCTGTGCAGGCAATGGATACTTTGAATTTTTCAGCAGTTATAGGAGAAATAATTTAATTGATATTTTAATTACCACCACACTCATTTGGGTAGACGGAAATGTAACTTTTACACATGTCTTTAAACAATAGTCTAAGATGGAGTATAGTTATTTTCAAAGCCCTCTTGGGCAATTTTCTTTGATTGCACTCCATAGATACTCTAATCTCGTCATTTTTGCTCGAGGACCAGCAGTGTCTCCCTATTGATCCTTAAATTCAATATTAGTATCTTCACCTCCTGCCAGTCACTCAGCCCATCTTTTCAATATAATTTTCATTATAACTCAGCATTAAGACTCTGGATTGTCAAATTAACTTGATTCTTACTTCCCAAAAAGCCAATTAAAAAATTAGAGTATTTTTGGATAGACCATCTAATTCACTCCCTCATTTTCAGATAGAGACAGGCTGAGACGGGCCGAGTCAGACAGCTGGCCACTAGCAGAGCTGGCCTTCGCCCAGGTCACCTTATCCCTCACTTGGTTGTCTTTCGCTCAGACCATGCTGTTTCCTGACTCTCATCTTCACCTTTCTGCCACCAGTCAAAAATGGTGCTGCTAAAATGCCATCTGCTTTCCTTTTAAAATTTATGTCTTTCCATCGTTCCAGAACACTGCTTCAAAGCTCAGCTCCTCTAGAACCCTTGCTCTTTAACCCCAGGCATCTCTCACCTGCCTTCATCTCAGGCCAGAATCTCTCCCCAGGTCCCCGCAACCCTTCCTCCTGCTTGCACACATGAATGAATTCAAGTCAAACTGAGAGCACTTGGAGTTTATTCCACTCCCTGATAGTATTATGTGTTTTTTCTCTCTCTAATGATGAACTCCTTAATAGAGTTTTTCTCATCCTTTCTCCCCACTTCCTATTCTGGTGCTAAACACAGCTGTTCTTTACACAGAAAGTAGTTCAATATCTATTGACAGAACAGCAGAAGGGGTAGGAGCAAGTTGCCTCATCTTATTTATATCCTATTGCTTTAGAACATAGAGAATTCTCTCTCTGTGCTGATGCAGTGCCTGTTAAAGCACTCATGTTTGACCAAATATATTCTATGTCAATTCTTCTTGGCCTTGGAGCTGTGACATGGTTGAAAGTTATATTGCAAGTAAATTGTTACTAATAATACAATAGTTATAGCACTGACATTTGGAAATGATTTATGTTTTTTTTTAAGTAGAGAAAATTCAAAGTTATTCCTGCAATATCACCCTTTCCACTTGCATTCTTGAATGGTTGGAAAGGGGTGGAGTTACAGCTTAAGATCAGCCACTGTCTTTCAAGGTAAGTTTACATAGCTCTGCTCTGCTATACCGTATATCAAGTTCTAGTTCATCTTACTCCCGTATTTGTCCCTTCTCAGGGAGGCGTAGTATATCAAGAACAGTGAAGGCTCTGAGATTCTACCCTCTTTGCAAGCTACCAAATTAGCCTGCCACAGTTTCATGTAGGCTAGTAGAAGATATTAGACCCCTGGGTCAGAGAGAAAGAACAGTTTATTACCTACAGCTATAACAGTAGCCAAAGTATTAGCATTTATGCCAGCTCCCAAGCTCCCTTGGCCATAGTGTGATGTCACAAGAGCTAATGACACCTCTACGCACAGTATGTTGTGTTACAGAAGAACACTGAGCTTTGGAAACCGTAACCCTTTATGATGGTCTATGCTATGAACAAATCTCCCCTATGTAAACTTCATCCTCAAGTGAGACATTATCAGTAGAAAAACATCCTTAATAAGATAGTCCAAACAAAGAGCCATTAATACCTCTGCTCATAAGACATAACGAAGCAGGAGAGAACCATGGAGCATTATCTGTGACCAAAGCTCATTGTGACTTTTGTACCAAATTCATGGCTCTTGTTCATAGATCAGAACCATGTAAATGTCTCTGATAGTCCACAAAGATCACCAAGAAGGTGTTATGCCATGTCAAGAAAAGGTCTCTGGATAAATCTTTGCAACTGAAGGGAAGGAGAAGTGATATCTTTCTCAGCCAAAAAGACAAAAGAAAGGCACGGGTTAACAAATTGCTCTGTGTAAAGTAGGTTTCGACTATTCCAGGGAACATCATCCACCTGATGGTGAACAGCACCATGGTCCTTAGGGAATAAGTGTTAGTGCTGAGAAGGAACGTTGAACTAACTGTACAGGAACGGAAAGACCTGGAGGAGAAGTAAGGAAACGCAGGGTGAAGAAGACAAGAGGCGGAAGAGCTGGGGGCAGAGGGTAAAATGTTGGTAGATGACAAAGGACAAGGAAAACCCATCAGCACTTATTTTGCTTCCATCTACTTCATTCAGGACAATATTCAGAGTAGAATTGAATGTATCAGGGGTCAGCAAACTAAGGCCTGTTTTCTGAGTACTTCCTGCTGTCTATTCTTATAAATGAAGTTTATTGGAACACAGCTACTACCCTCAACCCTTTCACATATGGTGTATGGCTACTTTTGCATCACAAGGGCAGAACTGAATTGTTGCTTCAGAGACCATATGAACTCAAAGTTTATTATGTGTCTTGTTATGTAAAATTCGGTGACTCTTGATTAGTTATAATATTTGTGGCTGAATCAAAGTTGGGGTGGGTAATAAATATGGTAAGTAATATTTAGAACTATCTTTGTGGTTTTAATACTCAACAAAATTCAATAAGATGAATGTAAAGTTCCATACATGAGCCTCAAAGCCCAATGTTGCTAAGTAGGGGATATACAGCAGGCCAGATTTCAAATTAACACAGGAAAGAACTTTCTAATAATCAGAGCCATTATCCAGAAATGAAATGCAGTAACCTGAGAGACAATGTGTTCTCCTCACTGGAACTTCCAAGGCGAGGCTGGGGTGCCCACAGACGCAGGCTGGACGATGGACCTGCCAGCATGGGGGTCCATGACCCGATGAGGAGGTTTAGAGCGGAGATGCTCGGGCCTGGGGTCCGAGAAGAGCTGGACTCCCAATGAGCAGGATGGCTAGCTCAGAGCACCAGCGAAGTAGGGGAATCTAATGATAAGAAAAAAAACATTTCTGAACGCATTTAATAGAAAATATTTCCAAAAATAGATTCCAGATTAATGGGAAAAATTAGAACATCACAGCATTATACATTATACTTTCATTATACTTTCCTTATACTTTCCTTACTGTTTTTATACTGAATGACAAATGTGGCTGTCACCACCATCTTTTCAGAGTTTACTAGCATCTCTGATGACCTTCACTTGGCCCTGATTAGGATATTTAGGTCTTAATCTTGGTTTTGTCTTTGATTCACTACGTGCTTTGGGCTGCTATTTCTTTTTCTTAAAAATTCTGTGTTTGAATACATAATCACTCAGAGGCTGCGATGGCCTAAGTCATTCCCTTTCTCCATCACCCCTCCGAGGAGCTGAGTGTCCTCCCGGCCCTTCATCCCTGCGGAGTGCTGGCAACTTTTAGGGCTGGGCCGGATGCCTCCAGCCTGTGGTAAAAGGGAGCAGGCTCGCCGGGTTCTGCCAAACCTTTAGGCCACATTAAACATTTCCACTTATATTAAAAAATAAATCTGGAGCTGTTTAACATTCCCAAGCTATTTGTGTGTGTGTGCTTGCATGCGTGTATGTATTTGTGCATGTGTGCAAACATGCAAAACTTGAGAGCAGACAGTTTCAGCTGGCCCAGAATTTGCCATCTCCTTCCAGCTGCTGGCCTTGCACCTCACAAACAGACTTACAGCCCATATTGATAGCTCCCATGAAATACGCCCTATTCTTTTACGCAGGCAACGAGATTCCCAGTGGCTGTAGGGAACATCTTTTGGCCCAACAACAGACAAATAAGATTCTTCATCTGGTAGGGGAGTGGGGCCAGTGTGTGAGATCTTTCTTCTCAGAGAATCAATGCCACTTGGTTAATTATTAGAAAAAATAAGATTCTGCCAAAATTCTATGTGAAATACAAAACTTTTTAAAATCCTCACTTGAGGATATGTTTTAATTAACGTGTGTATGTGTGTGTGTGTATGAGAGAGAGAGAGAGACATTGATATGGTCTCCCACATGCACCCCAACTGAGGATCAAACCCACAACCTGGGTGCGTGCTCTGAATGGGGACCAAACCCACAACCTTTTGGGGTACAGGACGGCACTCTAACGAAGTGAGCCGCCTGGCCAGGGCTGGAATACAAAACTTCTAGTTTATGCTTCATTCCTCAGCCAGGATGTTCCTTTCCTGTGAAAGTCACAGATGTATTCAAATCACGACTAAAAGGAAGAGACAGCAGAATGAAAACTAACCACTTCTCAGCTTCTAGGATGTCATCTTAGGGAAACAAGCAATATTTTAGGCAGGATTGCTGTTACCAAGCTTTCAGTTAAAAATGATTAATGAGAGGAGGACGGAGGCAGGAGGAAAAGGTGTAGTTTTTGCCTCTGCTACTGTTCTGCTGTCGTCTCCGTGATGTTAGGAAAGACACTTCATCAGTCAGACCCCTGTTTATCTGCTCACCTGAGACAGACCATGGGATTTATTTTGTCAATAAGCCTTGTTGTCTTTCAGCAGCCTCCATTCCAAAGAAGAGCATTTACTACTTGGCTCTCTGAACAATGTCCGAAAGCTGAATGATAGCTTGTAGCTTTTTACTCATATCCACATTTTCTATCTCGCCCACATTTTTGAAGATGGAGATGAGTGAAATGTTTGCACTCACTGCAGTTCTGAACTCAAACAAGGCTCAGGATTTTCTGACTGGGACCAGAGACTGTCAGGCTAATTTGATAGGGTGCTGTTTGAAAAATCGAAGTACATCTGTACAGGTATTTTTAGATCTTGATAGAAGAGCTCTCTCATCTCTCTTCAAGGGTCTTGATTCAATTAAAAAAACCAAAACAAAATTCCACCTGGTTCCTCCTCTGTCAAAACCAGGCTTATTGTTACTCTAAGATGTTACAGTGCTAACCAGTTGTTCTTTGGTTTTCAAGCTGTTCAGCCTCTGAGCACAAAAATCCATTGTTCTGCTCCAAATAACCTCTTTATATTTTGAAGATTCAAAGGCAACCTAATTAGCTTATATACTTTTACTTTTAACTTAATTGCATGTCAATTTTTGTCCCTTTCAAAGTAATGTCACAGTAAATCTGAAATGATACTATCAGGAGTTTGTTGTTTGGATTCCCATGCTATATTTCAGTAATTATGCAAATTAATGAAGTAAGACAGCCTTATTTAGAAGCAATTCACATGATAAATGGGAAATAAAGCAAGAACATAGTTAAACTCAATTTTCATTTTTACGAACTGTGTCTTATATTATTGGACTGAAACACAGTTAGGCTTTCAGTGTGAGAAGCTGTATTTGTAACAAGTAAGATCATTATTAAAGTTAAACATTAAAGGTTATATTCTTTGCTCTTTCTTTATGCAGCTTGAGAGTATAATGTGTTCCTCAAATTGCAACCATATTGTTTCGAAATTCTTATCAATGTGAAGTGTCATTCAATTTCATGGGGTCCTCTGTTCCCATTCCCTCAATTGTAAACCAAACAAGAAAACAGATGTGTGATTGCAGCTCTTTTGAATATTAACTTTCAAGATGTGCATTTCCCTCAGATTCCAAATAATTTTTGTCCCGTTTTTTAAAACTACCCTCCTGATTTCTATGACTAAGAGAGGCAATACTTAAAACAGTGCCATGAAAATTCATCTTTAAAACTCCTAGTCTTTTTGGCCTTTCGGAGACTTATGTCTCCATCCTCGGAGTCTCTGAGCTGTCTCCTGCACGCTTCCGCCTGTTAAAGCCCATGCCTGGGAAGGAAGCTGACATCACTATTCCCTAGTGCAATTCATGTCCAGGGTCCCAGGGGCGCTTGCATTTACTGAGCAGAGAATGAGCAACTCCACCTTGGAAGAGCTCCTGGTGGCCTGGTTATGCCATTTCACTTTCAAAACTTCACAGAAAAAAAAAATCCACTCTGTCCCCACTATTGTTGATGAGTTCTGTACATCTATATTTTAAGAATGTTCTTTCTTTTGGTGAGCTAAAATCTACTTTTTAATGATCAACCTTAATTTTCCCTCTGGGGTAATACAGAACAAATCTAACTACATTTTCCACTTGACAGCTTTTCAAATATTCAAAGAGAGGGACCAGGTCTTTCCTTCATCTTTTAGTCAAGTTAATCATTCCCAGTTCTTTCATTTGTTCCTTATTTGCCATGGTTTTCAGATTCTGCCAAGCATTTTCTCTCTCTACTGCCTGTGTTGATCACCAGCAGTGAACAAATCCTAGTTCTCCAAGGCTCTAAAATGTGGCATCCAAGGCTGAACATGACACCGCAGGTTCTCAAATAGACAGAACAGCACAGGACCTACGATTTGGTATATACACTTCCTTTCATGAGGTCTCCTGGCCATTCCAGCTTTCCCTCACTTAACATTGTTTAGATCTACTATGCATCAGCCATGGCCCTGGAAAGCCAATAATGAACGAGAACCAGTTCTTGCCCTTGGAGAACCTATAATGGAGAACGAGCCGTGAAAACAAACAATTGCAATGTGGAGTGAACACACAGTGGCAGGCATTGTTTAAAGTACAGGAGTGAGAAATCAGAGTGATTGACTACGGAACTGCAGATGAAGTCATTCCAAGCAGAGATTTGATTGCCGCCAAGCCAGGTCTTTCCTACTGATAGCAGACTTTCAAATGTAAGTGTGCATTTTCCCTGGCAGCTGTCAAGTGACAGGCTTTGTTCATTGTCAAAGGAATGTCAGGGCTTCCTCTTCAGTGACTTCTGAAATTTCCACTCCACCCTCTCTGTGGTGAGACCGGCACAGCCAGTGGGGCTGGAATTCTCAAGGAAGCAGACACAGATGTGGTAGTAGCTATCATTTTGTTACTTAAAAGTTCTAGAACTTACCCTTGAAATAATCTTTTTGGCTGCTACCTGCAGTCTTATTTCTCTAAAAAGTGATAACCAAAATTTAAACCCACAAATTCAACCATGCTCTTAAGAGAGATACACGTCCAGATGCTGCTCTGGAAGAAATGCACACATGGATTTATAGCAAAGACTTTGCCATGACATTTTGGCCTGGTTTTTTATCCCATGAATTAGGTGGCTATTAATAATTCTCTACTTTTTTATCTAAGGCTGAAAGCAGAGATAAACGGATAACCCCAAGCTTCCTTTATTGTGAACTCTTCTTGAAAAACTGGAATCAGTTTCATAAGTATCTTATCACATCTCTTCTGCTCATTTGCAGCTTTTTGTTCTTCCCATTAAATTTCTAGCCCCTCACACTCCGGTCCATTTTGTTCTCAGTCTGTGTCATGGCTACCTTTATTAATGGCTGAGTGTGGGTACAGAGGGAGGGTCAGTGAGAGACACAGTGAAGAGGGAGTGAGGGGTAGGTGGGTGGGAAGTGGAGAAAGGCCTTAAAATATCCTTAAGCATAAATATTACATCTGAAAACACTTCAGGGGGATTGCAACCCAGCTTATGTCCCAGGGAGCAGGAAAAAATGTCCTATTCTGCATGACAAGATCAAGCCTATGTGAGGCATCATGGGAGAAAACACCGGTTGCTTGGCTGGCTTTCCCATGTATGGTTTACTTTCCCTCTTGTGTGTACTACTGCTGATAAAGTGTAGGTGACCACATGGATCAAACAGGGGGACAAACAAAAACACCCAAGGAAACGCTTTATTTATGTTGCCATTACCTCTGTAATCATGGGCATAGATCTTTTCTAACGTAGGCTTGAAATACAACTTCATCATCCATTGTTAATCTTGGAGAGATTGGAGTTTTATGGCTCTGAGCTTTAATTCTTTAGCTTCAGAGGTGACCTTGACAGGGCCAAGTTCTTTTTATGATAATGCCTTAAATTTGTGCAACACTTAACAGTTTAATAAAATCTCAATACACAGGATGCTACTTTGAGTCAAGTAGAATGGTATTTCTATTTCACAGCGGATGAAACTGAGGCTCAGAGGGGATCAGAGTTGTTTCAAGGTCGCAGGGAGGAGGTTATGAAGTTGGTAGTATATGCAAGTTTTGGTACTGTGGCTTCAGAATTTTCTCTGTTGAACAACACTGCCTCCAGGTGTCGTGGTGGTTAGAGTTTATCAGGTCCGAGCGCATGTCTTACTGCACGTGGTGCTCACAATGGCCCTCCTGTGCGAGGTTAGGCAGGCATTAGAGGGTAGGTTGTTTTCTTTGCTCAACCAATTCATAGACTAAACTAGAAGGGAATTGTGCTAAACTGAAAGCTAAACAAACCTTTGGGATCCATGATATTTTATTTTTCCTTTGAATTTCTAAGGCTCTATCACACCATCATTCACAGAGCATACCTAGTAATATTTAAGGAAGTTCTTGCTGCTGAGTGTAGGTCAGCAACTGCGGCTGTTAAAAAGAAAGACATGTTGCTAAATAAGAATTGACACTCTGTGGTCTCTGGGTATGACTCCTGGCTGAATGTTGGCTGGCAAAGTGGAAAGTCATATAGTTAATCTTCTTTCTTTTCTTCACCTTTCATGTCTATACCCTTTTATCTCTAATAACACTTAAACTCAGTCACCGCTGCAGCGTGTGACTTGTCTACACTTTGAGACAGTCACTCATCGGCAGAACACACTGGCTGCCTCTGCATTTTCCCTCTGTGACTACCAGCAGCCCTACCAGATAAAGCTCTCTACGGACTGGCTTCAAGGGCATGTCACATATGCAGCTGTACAGGACATAATCCTTAGAAGGACCCGTGCTTGTCACCAACTTGAAATTCTTATTAAGTTTTGGACAAGTGGCCGTGCATTCTCACTTTGTCCTCGGTGCCACAGATTATGTCGGTGGTCTTGGCTCCCCAACCACACTCACGGCAGCACACACACAGAGGTCCACATTCTCGTTCCTTTCATTCATCTCAGAGGTGTATCCGAGAGACCAGAGCTAGTCTCTAACGGAATTTTATCTGAAGCTGAAAACATTTTCTAAAATGCAGGGACTTCTGGCCATATTTTCTTTCTTATAAGAAAATTGAGTTAAGCAGTTATTGTTCAAAAGGTGCTCACCATACAACTAAGGTTTCTTTTTTATAAAAATGTTGTATTAAATGTATACCCTCTTGACAGAGCATGAAAGAGATTGAAGTAGAGACAGAGATGGGAGAGAGAGAAAGAAAGAGAGAGACAGAGAGAAGAAGGGAGGGGCAGAATAGGGTTGAGGGCCAAAGAGCTCAGAAAACTGGAAAGGATAGAATATATTCTTACATAATGAGAGAGAAAATGCTCATCGATCAATAGCAGGTGGAATTGTACGTGGTTCTGAATTTTGAATTCTATGGAGGGGACTGCTGAGTGGGAATCATTATGGGGTCAGGAATGTGCAACTTTCCTTGCTGCATCCCTTGCTCTGGTGCTAACTTCTCAGTAATCTTATATATATATTTTTCTTTTTCTATTTTGTAGTTCCTCCTCAATTCCTTTCCCCCTTTTCCTAGCTTTTTTCTCTCCTCCTTCCTCTCCTGTTATGTCTATTACTTTACTGACTATAAAGGCATGTCCTTGGTTCTTAATTTAAAAAGCAATTGAAATTTTTATACGTTCCCATACTGTTTGCTTTTTCTAAAGCACTAGCTGGAGAATAAACAAACTAAACTTAAGACTGAAAAGAAATACTTAAAACTTTGATTAGTGGATAAGTCTATGATTTTCTTTGTTTTCTCTCTAGATAATTATCAAGAAGCTAAAATTATTAGTAGATTTTTTTTTGTATAAACTTTAACTTTTTTCCTGTTTGCCCATTGCCCTTCATTAGCTACCAAGTTCTTCAACTGACATGTATTAGATTAGATTGTCTTATCCTTAAAGAAGTTTGAGTATAGAATTAGTTTTAAAACCTTAAACTAAGGGCATTGTTACTGAGGTTCTACATCCACCTTTTCATTTGGACTTAATTCTTCCCTGTCTTTGTTCATGTACCAAGAGAGGCATTGGAGTAGAGGATCCAAAGGCGTGATCCCGGCGAACGGTGGAAGGAAGGGAAAGGGACTAGTCAAAGAGCATGTGTGAATGACGCAGAACGCGGGCGAGGGAGAGGGGATTGACTGTGGACTTGAGGGGTGGGCTGGGTGGAGGGGGGCAAAGGTAAAAAATTGGGACAACTGTAATAGAATAAACAATAAAAAAGGAAAAGCAAAAAGGCATGATCTCTCAAGAAGTTTATAGAATTGTGGAGGAGAGTTACGACAATTACGGTACAATGTGAGACCTGGTAGCTGGGAAGCGGAGCCACGGTGCAGTAACAGGGCTTTCAGAGGTGTATCTGTTGATGTATTGATAGTAGCCATTCTGACAGGTGTGAGGTGGTACCTCATTGTGGCTTTACTTTGCATTTCTTTGATGACTAGTGACATTGAGCGTCTTTTCATATGTCTACTGGTCATCTGTATGTTTTCTTTGGAAAAGTGTCTATTGAGGTCCTTTGCCCACTTTTTAATTGCTTTGTTTGTTTTTTTGGTGTGAGTTTTATAAGTTCTTTATAAAATTTTGATATTAACCCCTTATCAAATGTATCAGTGAATATGTTTTCCCATTCTGTGGACTGTCCTTTTATTTTGTTGATGTTTTCCTTTGCTGTGCAAAAACTTTTTAGTTTGATGTGGTCCCATTTGTTTATTTTTTCTTTTGGTTCCCTTGCCTGAGGAGATATATCAGAAAAAATACTGCTACTATGAGCAATGTCCTAGATTTTACTGGCTATGTTTTCTTCTAGGATTTTTATGGCTTCAGGTCTAACATTTAAGTCTTTAATCCATTTTGAATTTACACTTGTATGTGGTATAAGAAGGCGGTCTAGTTTCATTTTCCAGTATGTTATCTGTCCAACTTTCCCAACAGCATTTATTGCAGGTGTATCAAACTCATCATCACCAGGGGCCACATCAGCCTCGTGGTTGCCTTCAAAGGACTGAATGTAATTTTAGGACTGTATAAACGTAACTGCTCCTTAACTAGGGGCAAGGAACTCGGTGCTGCTGCCGGGTAGAAACAAGGTGCTGGACCGGATAAAACAAGGTGGAGGGCCGGATTTGGCCTGCGGGCCTTGTGTTTGCCACTTGTGATTTATTGAATAAACTACCTTTAGTCTATTGTATGGGCTTGCTTCCACTGTCAAATATTGATTGGCTATAAAGGCATGGGTTTATTTCTGGGCTGTCTATTCTATTCCATTGATCTGTGTCTGTTTTTATGCCAATACCATGTATCAACAAACAACAAGTGCTGGTGAGGTTGTGGAGAAAGGGGAACCCTTTTGCACTGCTGGTGGGGATGCAGACTGGTGCAGCCGCTCTGAAAAGTAGTATGGAGACACCTCAAAAAATTAAAACTGGAACTGCTTTATGACCCAGCTATTTCACTTCTGGGGATTTATCCAAAAGAACCCAAAACACGAATTCAAAATAATATAAACATCCCTAGGTTCGTTGCAGCATTATTTACAATCACCAAGATTTGAAAGCAGCCCAAGTGTCCATCAGTAGATGAACACACAAAACAATTATGGTACATTTACACAATGGAATACTACTTGGCCATAAAAGAAGAAAATTTAATCCTTTGTAACAGCATGGATGGGCCTGGAGAATATTATGCTAAATGAAATAAGCCAGTCAGAGAAAGAAAAACACCATACGATTTCTCTCATATGTGGAGTCTAATGAACAATCTGAACTAACAAGCAAAGCAGAGACAGACCCACAGATAGTGGGCAGAGCAGGCTGGCGGCTCTTGAAGACGTCGGAGGTGGAGGAATGAAGCAGAAAGGAAAAAGGACTCATGGACGTGGACAACAGTGCAGTGCCTGCGGAGGGGCAGAGGGATGGGTGGGGGTGGAACAGGGTATAAGGGGGATAAATGGTGATGGAAAAAATACAATAACAATAATTTTTAAAAATGTATCACTGAAGGCCTGAGTGAGAGCAGAGAAGGCTCTCAACCAGCACAATTGTAAATATGGGGGGGGGATTGGCACGATTTTTACCACTTTTCAAAGTTATGAAAAATTAAAAAAGACACCCACACATTTGAATTGCTGTAGGAATGGGCTTTTCCTACTGCTAGGAGTGCAGGGAGATTTGTTGAGCACTAGCTTACGAGACACTTTTGGGAAGGAGATGGGAAGTGGCATGGCTGACTAGCTCTCTCCTTGAATCAGTGACAAATGTCAGTAATTAATATGACTTAGGATAAGATACCTAACCTCTCTATGCCATTATTTCTTACCTGTGACATGGTATGAGAACAGCATCCATCTTATGTAGAGTTATTGTGAGAATTAAGAGAATTTATATACTTAGTGGAATAAAAGTGTAGTAAATATTAACATTACTATTATCTTGACAGTTTTGAATAAATGCCTGTGTTTAAAGGGACTTTCTTCATAAGCAATCAAACCAGACACAGCTTTTTCACTCATGCATCTTTTTTAAAGCTGAGCGTCAGGCAGGCAAATTAGAGGCCAGTTTCTTAATCAGTGGCATTGATTTTCACTTTCTTAACATACCATTGCTCATTTGTACTGAGACATTACAGTGAATGCTAGAAAAATGTCAACCACTCGACTTGATTACAGAGAGAGCCTTGGAAAAAGGGCCGGTCGTTGAAGAGACGCCAGGAATCCCTGGGATGGTGAGCGGGGCCAGGAAAGGGGCATTTTGCATGGTTTGCACACGACTGAGAAAGCCTGGGCTTTGGAGCTGGGGAGCCGTGCGGCCTTGGGCAAGTCGTTAAGCAGCTCTGACCCTCAGTGGCTGCTCTTTAAATGGGAAATAAAGTTAACAATAAAAGAAAGAAAATCTACTCTGTTTTCTTTGCAGGGTTCTTTTGAGCTTTAAATGGAAAGATGTATATAAAAGTGGTGTATAATTTGGCATTCGAATTGTAGCTTTTCTTTCTTTGATCAAGACTAAACCTGTGCATGAATAGTAAAATTTTGCTTACCAATTTTTTTTTTGTTATGTGTTTGATTCTTCCTGCTCGTTTTTTAGGAATGGATCATCTAGGCCAGCACCCGGCTCCATGCAGCGCGTGAGCGTCACCTCAGGGGCTTTTAAAAAATACGGATGTTGCCCGGCTGGTGTAGCTCAATGGATTGAGCGCGGGTTGGGAACCAAAAGATCTCGGTTCGATTCCCAGTCGGGGCACATACCTGGGTTGCAGGCCAGGGGCCATGTGAGAGGCAACCATACATTGTTCTTTCTCCCTCTCTTCTCCTCTCTCTAAAAATAAATAAATAAAATCTTAAAAAAATATATGGTGGGCACTGCTCCGGGGCCTCCTGGTCCACCTGCCCTGAATTCTGTTTAATTATTGGCAATTAGAGTACTACAGAAGGAATAAAAGTATATTTGCAAACTCTTTATGAAAGAGGCAGAGTTGGAAAATGCTGTAGCATTTGACCTAACAGAAATTAATCATCGTGTGATGCTTGCATTTTCTAAAGCACCTTTATGGAAGCAGGGTGTATGGACTAAAGCAGGACGGCTGTGGGCAGTGCCACTGTTACAGCGTTGCACCGGCTTCTCTAGCTTCTCTTTTCACAGCTATGCTGAGAAAAGTGTTCATTTTACTATGTGCTTACTTCCATAGATGAATTAAAAGAACACTATACTATATAGTTGTTTTGCATGAAGTCTTTTTCAATGTCTTGTTACTTATTGCAGTATTTGTTTTGACTTAGAGCCTCTCACTGTCCCTCCCTATGACAGGAAATTTGCCTTTACGAGCCTTTATTAACCTCCCTTAGGGATAGTGGGAATGTAAAGTAGTATAGCCCCTTTGAAAGACAATTTTGCTGTTTCTCACAAAATTAAACACAGTCTTAAGGTCTAGCAACAGCACTTCTTGGTATTTATCCAAATGAACTGAAAACATGTACATTTGAAATTGCTTAATTTATAATCGCCCAAACTTGGAAGCCTCAAGATGTCTTCAGTTGGTGAATTTATAAATAACCTCTGGCACAACCAGACAATGAACTATTATTCAGCACTAGAAAAAAAATGAACTATTTTTTTCAAGCCATGAAAAGACATAGAGGAAACTTAAGTGCATATTACTAAGTGAAAGAAGCTAATCTGAAAATGCTACCTACTATATTATTCTAATTACATGACATTCTCAAAAGGGAAAAACTGTGCAGATGGATGATCTCCATATGGTGAATTCATGTCATTTATACATTTGTCCCAAGCCCATAGAATGTACACCACCCAGAGTGAACCCTAAGGTAAACTGTGGATGTTGGGTGATCATGTGTCCATGTAGGTTCATTGATTGTGACGTGGGCACCGTTGTGATGCAGGATGTTGATAGCGGGGGAGGGTGTGCAAGAATAGGACAAGGGGGTATATGGAAACTCTCCATACTTTCAGCTCAATTTAAAACTGCTCTGAAAAAAATTATTAATTTAAAAACCTAAACTAACTTTATGTAAATTCAATCGCATAAGCACAAGAAAACAAAAACAGACGCAAAAACCCGTTGGCATGCTTCATATTCTCCCTTCTTTGCATTCTGCTCTCTTCTTCCTGTCTGCTATTCGGAGAGCAGACACAATGAAATTCTGCCTGGGCTCAGGGTTAGGCCTAGGTCAAGTGTAGGGATAACACATGAGAGGAGCTTTAAAGTCCCAGTTCTGGCACTGGATGCCATCTTCCGTTATAAGATATTCAGGGACCATTTCCCTGTAAGGGACAGGGTCTCCTCAGGGTATAGACAGACCTACAGAAAGTGAGCAGTCAGTAATTTATTTCTGGACTTGGATGCTCAGAAAATCCGAGAGGCCTTCTTTGACCGCTGTGATTTGTCATCCAGGAAAAGGGCATGTTTTGATGGTCCTTGGTTCTCTGTGCTGAGAGGATGACTAAAACTTTAAGGAAGAGCTAGTTTGTTGCCAAAAGCAGGTTATTTTTGACTTATTAGGACAAAAAGGAACTAAGGAGAGAAAGCAAACTATATTTGGAAAGGGGAAAAGTTGCTTTTAATCATAAAAGTAATCAGTGTTAATTGTAAAGAATTTGGGAAATGAAAGATGATTATAGAAACAAAATCATCTGAATATCCACCTGCAAAAAAAGATAATATTTGTTAGCACTTTGATGTTTTGATAACTTGTTTTTTCTATGTATGTTGAATATTTTACAAAATTAGAAAAATACCAAACATGCAGTTTTATACACTATTTTTGACTTAACATTATCTTATGAATATTATCCATATCAATAAGTATTGACTCAAATTTCCATTTAAAAAAAATTTCTAATTCGAGGACATGTTCATTGGTTTTTAGAGAAAGGGTAAGGGAGAGAGAGACACACACACAGAGGGGAGGGGAGAGAGAGTGAGAGAGAGAGAGAGAGACATCGATTGGTTGCCTCAGGTATACGCCCTGGCTGGGACTCAATCGGCAACCTAGGTTTATGCCCTGACTGGGAATTGAATTAGTGACCTTTCAGTGTAAAGGATGGCACTCCAGCCAACTGAGCTATAGCAGTCAGGGCAACTTAAAATTCCTTTTGATGACTGTATAATATTCTGCTGTACGCATGCTCCATAATTTATTGAGAATTCATTTCAACTAAACTCTTCTTTTTTGAATATATTAGGGCTTTAGATTTAGTACAAATGAAGTCTAAAGTACAGCTGTATATACAAACTTTGTATGGTTTTCTCATTGAAAAATATATATTGTATAAAATGGAACTCCTGTAAAGAAAGATTCAAGCTTTATGGACTCTCAGAACATAGTCCCAGATTCCACTGGCATAAGATTGATCAGTGGTGCACCAGAGTGCTTGTTTCAATTTACTTTTGCTGAGCAATTATACCTCACTCTAAACCCCATTCTGGCTCCTTCCCCTAGGATGAGTTCTAGAAAGCTGGGCAAAAATTCTGAAATTGAAGACTCCATTGATTATAAGATGTACTATTACATTATGTACACTGAGAAAGAAAAAAAATGCCAGTTTTATTAGGATGCATCATCAATTGTAAGATACAACCCAATTCCAGAAATGTTGAAGTGTGAAAAAATGGGCAACTTGAATGAAAGAAATATGTATTTCATTTTATTCTCTTTGACAGGGCTTCCTTGGGCCTTTTGTAAGCAGGTGACGATGGACGTGACACCAAATAGAGGGAGGACGGCTGGCTTTCACCTGATACGCGGACGGCACTGGCAGCCCCTCTGCCTCGCTCCTCCTCTCCCGCACCCCTGCCCCTCTCCAGGGTCCTCCCGTTGTGCCCGTCATCACGGTTCCTCGGGTGGCCCACCGATGTTTTCCAGCCTCCCCACTGTGCTTCAGAACCCCCGTGCTGTAGTCATTAGAGTCGTCTGAGGTGGTGATGGGAGTAGGTATAGAATTGCAATTGGAGGTCTCTTGAAATTTTGGCTGACCCATCTTTTACAACACACTCTTATTACCCTGTTATTTTGTATGATATCCACCTTAATCAGGCCTTTCTTTATTAGATTAGTTTCCATTTTTCTAAAAACACACTCCTCAATTTTATGGTCATCCTTTCCTATTTACTTGGAGACAGAAAGGCATATACAATTTATAATATCCTTCTTCTTTCTATGAGCATGTGTATATTCTATATATGATACATGTACCTGTATGCATACTTTAAAAAAGTACATATATGTGTGTGTGTATATATATCTATAAGTATATACTTTATACTTGGGAAAAGGGAGCACTCATATTATGTCCACATTGAGAAATGTATATCCATACTTCATTATTATATATATTTAAGGAAAAACATAAAAATATTTATTTATACTTAATGCCATGGAAGAGATATAGTCTCTCTTTTTTTGGTGTGTTTTGTAAGTGTGTCAATATTTAATGTTCTTCTTTTCGCCACAAGAGTCTGAACCAGTTGAGAGCAACAGAAGAATAGGCAGATGAGGAGTATCAAAGTATCACAGTATCATTTTATTTCTGATAAAAGCTGCACTGGAGAATGCTCTACAGGAGGAAAACGTTATAAGTCCAACGCCAAGCCCAGGACTAGACTGACTCAGCCTTCAGCTACAAGCAGCGCTGGGCCTCTCCAACGCTCCCTCTCCCCAACGACAGGCATGGATTTAGTCACAAAGGTGACCGCATGGCCCAGAGTAGACAAGAAGAGGTACTTTCGGCAAGCTAGCCAATTCCTAAACCTAGAGAGGGGGAAGGGACCAAGCTGTCCGTGTCTAGTTTCCCTGCCTACCTCATCAGTCACCCAAGTCATGCCACCACCTCAAGCGGCAGTGCAGGAGATGAGGAGCCTTTGAAAACAACAATCTTTCCTCGTGGAAACCTGATGAGTGAAAAACCCACCTCACTGGTTTTTATTTTGAAAGAAAACCGAGACAAGAAAGTTTCACACTTTACCAGAATCACACAGCTAGTTAATGGCAGAGTTAGTCTTGTACTCTTCTCCTGACTCCTACTTTGGTGGTTTGTTTGTTTGTTTTTGCAGCAGAAAGGGAACCAATGGAGTAATTCAAGTTAAAAGCCATTCCTTCCTTCCTTCCTTCATTCAACAGATATTTATTAAGCACTCACCATGTGCCAGCCGCTGTCTGGTCTTTGGAAATAGTTCTTAACAATGTAAAAATAGTATCTGCCTTACTGAAATTTACCTCCTAGCTGGGGAGAAGACAGATAACAGACAAGCTTTAAGGAGAAAAAGACAAGTAAAACAGAGTAAGGGTGTCAGAGGCAACTCTTTATAGAGAGTACCCAGAGAAGGCCCCCAAGAGCTAGTGAAACTAGAAGACAGGAGGAGCCGGCCATGGGATTTCTGGAAGAAAAGCACCGCAAGCTGAGAGAACAGACAGTGTAGAGGCCTATTGAGTCCGGTGTGCTTGGTTTTGAACATGTGTTCTTGCTAAATTCAAAGAGAGAAGCGAGGTCATAGAGGTAACAAGCAAATGAGCAGACATTTTGGACCCCACAACAAGGATGGCTACTTTCCCCTGTTCCTAAGGCTACGCTTGCAGGCAATTATCAGTGATTAAAATCCTGGGCGAAACATTCCTGGAAGACCTCGCCAAGTCTCCATTTTATTCTCAGCTGAACAGTGTTATTCTAGGTTACTCGTCTGGAAGAAAGCCTTGAATGATCTTTCTGGTCCTCTGGCTCTCCCATGCTAATAATGCAGCACCCTCTCCAAGCAGGGGATGCCGTAGCGTACACATTAGAAGCCAGAGTGTCTAAAAGTCCTGAAGCCTGTTTTATTGCTTGTTCACTGTCATCCCTTATTAGTGAAGGTGTCACAGACCTGACTTCTATCCTGTTGGGCATTTGCTATTTCTAGTGAATGCTTGTATTACATTGATTTTTGAATCACCAATGGTATTAAGTGGGTAAACTGCACAGCTTTAGAAGAAATCCTCTGAGCTGTCGGATATTAAGATATTCTTAACTTCTGCTCTATTTTTTTGTACAGCAGAGTCTCTGGTAAGTTCCATAAGATTGTGTCGCCTGGCTCATCGCTAGGTTCAGGATCCATAAAACTTGTGTTTCAAGCTAGTTACCACCGTAACTACAGTGTGGCAGGGTAGGGACCTGCACAGGTATGAGATTTCAGGGAAACTGCACATTAAGAGCCAATTCACTCAGTTCACCTGGAAGAAAAGTTGTTGGGCAAGAAGTGGGAGGGTAGCTATGCCCAGGAACATTAACTCGCTCAGCATGATGCTGAGCTGGGTCTACCAGGCGGGTCCGTAATTAAAGTGCACAGACTCTCCTAACTAGGGGAGAGCAAGAGATGGGAGGGAGACCAAAAATGGATCTGGAAAAAAAAAAAAAGACCTAGCTGTGTGTGTGCATTTGTGTCTTTAAAAAGCACAAGTGAGGGAATGCCTCTCAGAAGTGAAGAAGGGAATTGATATAACTAATCACATTTCTCTATATTTTCTACCTCTCTGGGAAAACCCAGGGATAGAAAAGTTTGGGGGATAAACGTGCACTGTGGATTAAAATGGGCACAAGATGGGCATGTCGTGCCACCAATGAATTTTCTCCTCTTCCCAACTGACATTCTCTAACACAGTGCCCAACACACAAGAGGGGCTTATTGTTCATTGAAAAAAGAAAATGATCAACTAAATGAATGAGTGATAGGTTAGGTACTTTGATTCAAAGCCCAGTGCTCTTTGCAGAATCTGCATGATAAACTGACATTTATTTATAAGTGAATTGTGTGAAGAGAGACTATTTAAGTGAACTCCATTCAAAGTCACACTATACTTGATAGGATGACTTTGAATATACTCATCTCATGCTTTCAAAAATTTTAGAACTGTAGCAATAAGGCAGAAGAATAAATATGAACCTGTCCCTAGGCTTAATATAGCATGGAAATATTTATAAGGAGACTTTCATTGTAAGGTTCATTATACCATTCAATTTACTATGGGCAACATTTTACTCTTTACACACTCAATTCACTCCCACTGGCTTCAGCAGGAACTTCAGAGATGCGTCAAAGACCTATGTGGATTACATAGGATTCTGAAACAATGCAGGTTTTATCTGCACCTTCTCTCTAGCCAGCATATCACTTAATCATACTCAATTATCTAGATATTTTTCCTTAGTGATTTACGTCTATTCACGCACTTGTCCATCCACCTATTCAATCCGTATTTATAAGCGCATGTTACGTGTCAGGTCATTGCTTTGGAAACAGACAGGACAGACAAGGTGCTTTGTCCCAGTAGCTCATAGTCATTTCCGTTATTTGCTGCTTTTTGGGCTGACTCAGCACCCTGCGTAAACCTCCATTGCATTCTAATGTGACTCACTTGTCCATTTCCACCACTGCAGTCCAGGGTTCTTTCTATTACATCACGTGAGTTCTCCCTCTAGTTGTGCTCTCAGGTCATGCGTATCTGGGACTTAAGCTGCAGTGAGCGTTCATTTTTTGAACACGATTGAGAGTTTGTGGATGGGCTACATCCTGGGTCTAGCTATTATTCAGGGAGGCCCTGTAAGCCTTGGGAACCTAGAGACGGAAGAGCCCTCGAGGAGCCAAAATAAGATGAGTGCTACTTTGTCTTCTCATTTCTCAAAGAATATTTATGATGTGCCATTATAGGCCTTCAAGTCTCCACAAAACACTGCATTTATAGATGACACTCACTTCAGTAAAGCCTAATGGGGGACTCATTAGCAGAAAATTAGTTATTCAACTTGTTAAACATTAATTCCTCTTTTGCTTCTGGTCTGCCCAGTGCAAGCATACGGCGGGGGAGGGTGGCCTAGAGTCTGAACAAGTTATCTCATCTTGCCAGCGGTCCTGCTTTACCTGTGTGTGTCTGAATATTGCTTTGTTACCTCCTTCATCACCCTGAAGGCTCAGGAAGGAGGAGAGCTTCTAACAAGAAGAGAGCATCCTCTTATAAGGATTTGACGAAGGAAATAGGGGATAGGGGAAGGGAATGGTGAATATAGCTTCTAAATTTCCAGAATCTGGGAATCTTTGGGCAGAGAAGGAAAATGGAGCATACAGGGAAAAAGACAGGGGTGGAAAGTTAGGAGACCAGATCTGCTGTGTTCTAGAATGGAAGGCAGCGGAGCCATGTCTGTGGTACGATGAGCAACAGCACAACTCCTCTGAAGCAGGGTCTGAGGTGGGGCTGACACAGGTCAGGTAAGGTGTCAGGACTTGGGCTTCATGGCACAGGTTTGGGGCTAGACTTCATAATTAGCAGTCCCCTGACATCCAGAACATGGCTAAGGAGAAATTCAGGGAGAGGGTAGGTAGAGAAGGACCACAGCTTGCAAGACCTGTGCATGCCCAGACCTGTATCTGGGTCCAGAGCAGCAAAGTGGTCTGAGGGTAAAAATGCACCGGTCACAAATGGCCTGTGTGCTGGGTGGTAAGGACAATAGAAGCCAGGAGTTCTTGTCACCTTATTCCTTGGTCATATGAAAGAAGCCAACCATTTTGGGACTGAAAGATGTAAATACTTAAAGAGAAACAAAGGCATGAATTGAAGAAAGAGAGACAGCCCTACTGATATCACTAGGGTCCTGCATCTGGAGTCTACTGCGCCCTACATTTCCCGATAAATGCATCAATCCATTCTCTCTCATTCTGCTTAAGTGACTTCGGTTGACATAGTATTTGCATCGATAAGCGTGAACTAGCTGTTTCTGGTTCTGTAGACTGGGGCTTGGCTTAAGCTAAGTTTCAGGAAATAATTGTTGTCATTCTCTGATTACCTCCCACCCATGAGTTCAGGTCACACAACTCATGGTAGAGACACTGCTTCTCATTTTACACATGGGAACCCCCGACCCAGAAAGATGGAATCCTTGTCTAAGGCTGCAAGCCTGGGAAAGTTGAAAACCTTATCTGACTGATTCTGAAGTCCAGGTGTTCCCTCTCTGCCATGTCACCTCCTGCTGGTGGGGTTTGTCCCCGAGTTCTCCCTGACCTTTCTTTAAGAGACTTTTTGTTGTCCTCTGTACTCCTAGGTTTTCTTTCCACTTTGCTGCCTGTGGCTCTACAGGCTTGCTTCCCTTCCCTTTCTCTACACACAGCAACACCTGGGTCCGGAACGGGCCCCGCATATGGGCAGGGATGGCCAACTAATACTCTGTTTGTATCATGTTCATGAGCAAAGACACACATAATATATCTAGAAGCTGCTACTCACAAATGTTCATAATGTATCTCAGGAGGAGTACAGATTTTATCTTTGCAGACATTTACTTAATCCAAAGAGGCAATGGAAATGCAGGCCAGGCCAATCGAGTTTGAAGAAGAGCCCTCCCCCTCTCCCCCCTCCCCAGCCACTTCTTAGGCAGCTAGCTGTGCTGTACCCTGCGTGCCTGTCCACCAGCCTGCCAGCTGGGTCTTCCCTGCTGGTGCCAGCCTGCTGCTTTATATGGCACTGTGTGGCTGATTGGATGACCTGTGACCCGACTGTCCATCTGGCCACTCAAGAGTTTACTTGGTTGTTTATCTTCTTTTCTTTTTTTTGCTGTGACTGAATTTCTACTGCTTCTCTCAGCATCTGACTTGCAAACCATTCTGCTCTGTCTGTTAAATGGATGAAAAGAGAGAGTGGCGTCCCGCTGCCAGGTCCGCCCTGTGCCCTCCCCATCTTCAGTCTGGTGCACCTGTGCCTCGGAGGCCCTGCTTCCTCCTGAACTTGCCGCCGCCGCGGCGGTCGCCACCCAGCTTGCCATGTGTGCAGCGCTCTGCATTTCATTTTGCACTTGGCAGGCGCTGAGCTCAACTGGACAGTGAGACCCAGGAAATATGACACCATCTGCTTCCTGCCATGTTCTAGCTCCTGAGCTGGACGGCAGGGCATCAGCTGTTACCTGCGTGTGCTGGCTCCTGTGAAGCCAGCCGTTCCGGAACCACCTTCACTAACGCTTTCCTCGCAGCGCAACTTACACAAGCCTGGCTGTGTTGCTGAGAATTTTTTTTCTTCTCGACTCCCAAAGTAAAAATGCCTGCCTGTTTTCTAAGTTTTCCAAAGAAAATGCATACATATATGTTATAAACGTTAGCTTACTCGGCCATTTTTTTTTTTTTTATATGTGGAATTTTTCCTACCAAAAAGGTAAGCTTTTTAGATGGGTCTCTAGCTGCCTGAATTGTATCATGTGCTTGTGCTTTGGTTGCCACCAGGTTCTAGGTGGGCTCAAGGCCCTTAACTGATGGTTAGGTGAGGATTAGGTCCTCCACGGGGAGGACTGAGAAACAACAGTCAGGAAATAGGAAAGACCAGTTGGGCTGCATGCTGAGAATGCCTAATGCAGCTGGCAGCAGCCCAGGCCAAAGGAGGAAATGGGAGGTCTGTTTCCTTCTTGCCCTGGCCCTTCAAATCTCCCCGAAACTCTAACCTGCTGCTCTCTAGTTCTGGAAGCTACCAGATAGGTGGTATGGGGGATGCACTGAAGGCTGAGTGCTTTTCTGATTCAATGGTTGTAATTCCTTTGTGGACAAACAAATCAAGCCACCTGTGTGGAGTATTAAAAAGTAAAACAAAACACAAAAACAACACTGCCAGTCTATTAATGACTTTTCAGACTCAAATTATACCATCTGGACCAAAATCAATGGCTTCTGGAATCTGTGTTGCATCTTTCCTCTTTCTTATGATTTTGACCTGGTTTTGGTTAGGCATTCCTATTTTGATGCCTGAAGAGTGATATTAAACAAGACCTGAATCCTAATTGAAAATGTATGCCTTTCTCATTGAACTTCGTTGGCCCTTTGAAGAATTATGGCATTCTAAAATTTTGCTGATAGTGTTCCTGAGAAAACTGCCTGCAGTCACCATATTGTTTCCTAAACTAGTGGAAGCCTGTAAGTGCTGGGTCATAACAAAGATAAAACAATTTGTCACAGTGCTGCCATGTGACATCAGAGCAAAGGCTGTATTTGAGACGAAAGGTGGGGAGAATGGGTGGGCTGGCATGGTGGCCCAGGGACTACCATGACTTTCACAAGAGCCATGACTACACTCGGCCAGCTCTGCAACAGGGGCGGCCACAGACCTTTGCACTGGGAAGACCAATGAAATATACATGTGCGTGAGTGCTTGTGTGTGTGCACACGCACCCACTAAGGTTCACACCACTGTTGTTACACCAGCTAGAACCTATGGATGGAATTGCTGTCCTCCCTTTGACAAGACGGGGTCGACCCAGACCCCTTCCCACCTGCCTCCGATGCCAGGCTGAGCTCTCCCCTGTGTGGCCTGCTGAGCATTATAACCTAGACTGTGGATCCTGAGGTGGCAGCGGGGACATTAAAAACTTGCTTATGTTTTAGACTCAGTGGGTTGTATGGTTATGTGTGGATTGTATCAACACATAGACTATGGTTTATTTAATTACTAATTTCTGGTCAGCCCATGTTCAATTGTTTAATTCGATTGTTATATTGGGTTGGCCAAAAAGTCAGTTTAGTTTTTTCCATGAAATAAAAGACACATTTTCATTTTCAACAATAACTTTATTGATTTGGATAGTTTTGAGTTTGTTGGCTTTCTCCCATGTGATAGCATGTTGATTATTCTCAGTTAATGTCTTGATTTTACCACTATCAACTTCAACAGGTCTACCCCACTGTGGAGCATCATCCAGAGAGAAATCTCCAGCATGAAGCTTCGCAAACCATTTTTGACACATTCGGCCAGTCACAGCACCTTCTCCATACACTACACAAAAATTTTTTTTGCATTTAATTTGTATTTTTATCTAATTTGAAATAATAAAGCATCTTCAACATAAAATGGCCACACAAAAATTCACCAATTTTGATTTTTTTTGAATGCATGCTGATATGACAGCTGCCACACAATACAATCTAACAAAATTGTTTCAAATGAAGGTAAAGACAATTAACTAAGCACTGCTAGAGCCATCTCATGGAAAAAGCTTAAAGAACTTTTTAGTCAACCCAGTATCCTGGTCTTTTTACATTTATAGCAATATCTACATGGACAACATGATAGTTCTTCATTTTCTTTCTCCTTCCTCCCTCCCTTCCTCCCTTCCTTCCCAGCTGCTACTCAGTGCTTTTTAAAAACATTATTGGGGTAAAATTTACAACCAAAACAAACAAACAAGCAAACAAACTAACAAACAAACATTCTCCCTCTTTCTTGATTGGTGTAGGGCTATGGAATGGCCCAGTCAGCCTTATATAGAATCAAGAAGACAGTGTGCACTCTAGGAAGGCAATCCTGGCTCAGACTTGGTGCTGGCCAGTGTTCTGCCACTTGAAGTGAAGGTCTTATAGGCTGGACCCTGTGCAGCAGTGGCCACTTTGTTGGCACTGAATGATAACAACTATCTTAGAAGATGCCATGTTCTTTTTAAAGAGCCTACCACACACAGAGGGTAAAGGATCTGAAGTCCCACAGTGGAGATCGATGAAAGGTTGTAGGGTTAGTAATAATTAAGGAACATTTAATGATAGCACCAGCAGGCTAGTCAAGTGAATCACTCTCTCCAGGGTTTGCTCTCTCTGTAGGTAAAGGATTTAGATGGATTTATGACATTGGCTGAAACAAATCAGTGGATGAGTGATTACAGGATTTGAGTGTGGTTAAGCCAAGATTAATGCCACTAATTCCTGAGAATGAGGGGGATGACTGTCACCCAAGTAAGTGAACTTACAGCCCAAGATGTGTAGGCTTTTAGCCAGCAGTTAAACTCCTCTGGGCATGCATGCATGCCCACACCACCCCGACCCCAACCTAGCATTCCCATGTACTCAGTGAGGGATGACAAGCAAACCACAATAATGACAGAGGACTAGATGGTACATAAAATACTCAGCGTGACTAAACCGCTGCTTACTAACATTCTTGGGTCATCAGGGCACCATTTAGCCTGAGCCCTTAACGAGGTCATTTACTTCTACCTACACCAGAACCATTGCCTTAATTGCTACTCGGCCTTCATGACAGGGATTATGGGTAAACAGTTTTCACCAAGGGAGTTATTAACTACCCCCTGGATTACCATAGGACCAAGAATTATAAAAATAATAGCAATTGTAGTCAAAATAACCTATGTTGTGTAAGTACCTGTTATACATGTCTTAACTTTTCACCACCCCCGCCACCCAGAGCAGCTTGAGGGTGAAGCACAGGATAAGAAACAGAATGCTAGTGATTAAAATACATGGGTGGATAGGAAGGTCTTTCTCATTCATGAAGTCTGGAAAGCACAAAGGAGCAAAAGGGCTGCCATACCTTAATCCACCTATTATTGATTTTGTTTCACACTTGTGCTGAGAAACTCGTGGTAGACGTGAATTGTTCTCACCTTAATTGAGGGAGAAAATGTGCTATATTTTACCTGCATGCCCAAGGTTAAGGTAGAGCCAGAGTTTTAGAAATAGTGTCAGTTCTGTTCTCATTGGCATATCCTATGGCTCCATGATGCCCAGATAACAAGTCGAAAGCAGGTAAATCCACGCTCAAGAAATGGAACTAAAACAGATTTGGAGGCTATGGACATGCAGCCACCTCGTTTTGTGCACTGCTCCTCTAGTCCCTCGCCAAGTGCCCACTGGGCTTGTGGCTTTGCCGCAGACTGACTTTCCAGTTGAGCTGGCCTGGAAATGACTCCCACATCAATCTTTGGGTGTCCTAAGCTGACACTCTCCACCCTTATGGTTTAATAAAGTCCTTCCTGCTTCTGAACTATCATGATATGCCTCTTGTTTGCCCTTAGATGTTTGTCTACAAAATAAAATCCAATCTGAGAGAGCTGCATTTCAGGCACCCTGCCTTCAGAACTTTCCCTGGCTCTCTAGCTTTCTTTTACAACTTCTCTACACATGCAGCACTCTGGTCAATGAGGTCCTGCTCTTTCTGCCTGCCCTGCCAGCAGAAAGCACGATAATGTATTTTATAGTGTGTCTCGAATTGAGCAATGAAGAGAACATCTTTAATGAAACAGATTATTATGTGTTTAATACTGACTTGTTAGTTAAATAAGTACAAATAGAAAAGTAGCTATAAAATTTTACAAAGATCCTATAGATTGAGTATAATTCTCTTTCTAGGGCAGTAGAGAGCAAAGTGGTTCTTCCTCCAAAGGGGAGCCTTTGGAGAAAAGCAATCATATTCCTCAAGTCTCTTCCTCATCAGGGTGATATTTCATGTTTCTTCAGCTGTTACTCACAGGAAATGGTTTTAAAGTCCCGTGGATTCGGCTGACTTCTTTGGTGAGATCCTGTCTTTCTTAAAGTGTAAACAGTGCAGCAGGCAGACACGTCATTCCCTTGATCTGGATCCCACACTTCTAGAGTTGTCACCTCCAATTGTTAAAAAACTTCTTTGCAGCTACATCTTGTACGATTGATTCATGCTGAGCTTGCTGTCAGCTGAAAAGCCTACATCTTTTTAAACACATGCATAATTATGAAACCATCCTTCCTTCATGCTGTATTTATGCAGCTGGTCTAAGGAGGATAAGAGAAGGGCTTCACATTTATCCCTGTTAAAATTCATCTTGTTAATAAGCCCAGCATTCCAGCCTCTCAAAGTCTTTGATGATCCTGATTCAGTATTTCAATGTACTAACTAGACCTCTCAGATGAAGATTTGATCTACATACCATTTTCTACTTGTTAAAATGTTGCTGTCAACATCCCTAAACTCTAACTAAAAGAGGCCCTCCTCAGTCTAGATTACAGGGAGTGGTGGGGCCTCTGATCACCCGGGGTGTGTTAACCTGTTTTGGTCTATGCATGCTGACCAATAACCCCGAGCAGACCTGGGCGTTGGTGGGTAGAAACAGCTGGGCTGTGTGATGGTGTTTAAAATGTGTTTCAACTAAGACTAAATAGCTTCTGTCGCTTTTGACAACTCAGGCCACAGCAATGTACAGTCTATTTTTTTATCTTAAGACAGTGCTCAAGACACAAACTAATCAAAATAGGGCACAACAAAACCATTCAACAAAACTTCTCTCACACAAGGACGCATATCTTGTCCTCGCCCTCATGAAACTCTGCTCTGCAACAAGAGTATGACAAAGGAGACCCGCCATCTCAAGCCATAGCCAACACTTTCTGTACTGCTGGTCATTAACACAGCCCAGAGAAGGGGCAGAGCAATTTGCTTATGTGTCACCAACTCGGGGAGCGTCCAGACACAGAGACAGAAGTGATTTCTCAGGAAAACAATAAGCAACCCATGCTGATTGTTTTTGTTTGGTTTAGTTTCTCTTCCAATACCAGCACACATGCACCTTTTGCAAATATGGAAATTAAGTATTTGAATGAATGAATAAGAGAATGAATGAATGAATGAGGAAAAAAGCCTATCCAAAGCAATCTGGGATAAATTCACTGCTCTTTTCCCAGGTAGTGAAGACAGCTATCTCTGTCCAGAACAGATGCTATGAGATCATGTCTCCAAGAGATGAACCGGGAATGAATTCACTTAAATTATGGTGCTCACACAGAGGTTTTTAGTTTGAACATTTGTTCATATGATTTATAGTACCCTCCATCCGGTGGGGTCAATGCAAAAAGAAGAAATTTAATTACAGCATACAGACAGCAGTTTGCTTAAAAGAGAGTTAAAAGTTTGTGGGGACTGTTTTTTTTTTTTTTTTTTTTAACTTTTAATGAGACAGGAAACTTATCCTAAAAGAAAAATGCTTTATAAAACATTTGCAATTCATCAGAAGTATGAGTCTGACCTTAGTATGGGGGAAGGGGAAGGTGCTGGTAGTGACCCCACTGGGTTTCAAGCAAATTATCCCCAATCCCCAGTCCCTACTCAACTCCTACCTCCTCCAATGCTAGCCTCTCCAGGATTCCCTTTTATTTTAGCCTAGCCTCTCCCTTTAGGGAAGAGAGTAGTATTATTGTCCTTTCTTCTTGGCAACTCAAGTCTGAAATTTCAAATTTATAGTCTAAGAACTGTTCTGGTGTTTATATGGCTCAGAGGGTGTTATTATCAAATCCAATTAAAAACATTCCTTCTGTTAATAAAAAAGTCAGCACCTTCCCATTAAACTAGGACCCACCCTTAAGTTAATTAATCGCTGTAAACACCTTCTTTACTTTCAGGGTCTCTTGGGTACCCAGCTTCTGAGACAAAGCAGAGTCTAGTTGGTAGGTCAGTGGCTTTGTTTGATGCGCATCCTTGACCCTCCAGGTTGTCAACATCTGAAGCTGCATCTCTTAATCTCTTCATGCCTTGAGATCCCCTCCTGAGATCTCATCCTGAAGGGCCTGGTTAATGGTATTTATTTGGCAAACATTTTTAAGATCTGCAGGTGAACCTGGCTGATGAATATAATACTAATGCTTATGATATTTATTGAATGGTAATTGGCCCTCTTTGGACCATTTAGGATTCAAATGCCTCCACCCAAATAATTAAGTGAAAGGCAGATGGCCTCTGAGGGTTAGATTTAGCTTTTTCACTTAAGTTTGCAAATTGGTAATACTTTCATCAAGAAAGAAAATAGACCAGTGAAATGATACCTTCTAAAATTTGGATAGGGTTTTGTACTTTCAGCATGCTTTCAGATAATACATTATGAAATTTACTAGCAAACAGCATTTTATCTTTTTCAGGCATGTGAAGACAGCAGGATTCCTGAATTCTCAAAAATGCAACATGAGCACCTCTGAGACCAACTGTTGGGTATATTTTCGATAGATTTTGCAGTTAAAAAAGTGATGGATGATTCCGTTTCCTCTCCAGGAGTCAAGTGAATATATCGGCTTCTGATTTTTGTATTCACTTAAAATCAGGTGCTAGTCTGGGCACAGAAGCTGATATTTGGCGGGTGCCCACCCAATTCCTCCTCTTTTCCTTATTACTCACCTACCAGTCCTTTTCCACCTTTGCTGCTCCGATAGCGTTAGTGGTGGGCATCAGCACTGAAGAGCAGCTCTACAAATGAAAGCATCTTCTGTTTTCAGAGAAGAGAGGAACCTCTATCACTGAGGCCTCACCTACAGACGATTTATCTAACAAACTCCATTTCCTGCACGCCATTTGCCAGTATTTATCTTGTGTGTGGCCTCCCATGGAGCATCGCCATAAAGATTGTTCTGCTATAACCCCAAGTCATATTTTTCCATCTAAATAATGAAGAGGCTTCACCTCTCTTTCCTTTTTGTTTCCTGCTGCTTAGATAAGATGCCCATAATCAGAAGGCTTCATTAATATGAAGGTCGCCACCTGTGTTTTGCCTATTAAGCAATCATCTTTGTATTTTCTTTACTTAAAAGGAAAGTCTGTTAAATCTGGCTTCCTTTCCTTCTTTCTTTCTTTCTTTCCTTCCTTCCTTCCTCCCTCCTTCTCTTCTTTTCCCTTCCTCCCTCCCTCTCCTTCTTTCTTAGATATCAATTGCCAGCTCTTTCTATGTCAAATTGTATTCCTTTGGTGATAAAAATGTATAATATCAAAATGTCACTCATACTATCACTTGACAGGAAAACTGCTTTGTCTGACCATGTTTTAAATTAACAGTAACCCAAATAGCATGGAGGACTCTTTATTAGGAAAGTTTCTTTCTTCTTCATTTTTCTTTTTTTTTAATACTCCTATTGCCAGCCATTCATTTTCACATTTCCATGTTAAAGATAGGACACGAAAAGTGCATTACCTTAATAATCAATAACTCAGTGGGAGGTCCTAATGGGGAGAATTCACTGGAAGCTACATTCCAGTTGAAGTAGCAAAGGACCACCACGGGCCTTCGGGCTATAATTAGACAACCATAAAACTAGGAGGTAAAGGGTGGCAGACTACATTAGCAGTAAAATGCTAACTTGCAAGTAATAAGTCTCGAATCTTTCATGTCTACTCGAGTGTCACTTCTACTTGAACAAGGAAAATGTTATGTTAAAGAACCAATTTACATTTAGGATCCCTAAAGCTTAAGGACTGGTGAAGGTTAGTGTGGCAATGAGAAAACAAATGAATACAAATCTGCTCACTTCACAATTTTCACTCCGGGCTCCCCTTCCCTCTCCCTTTCTTTTCCACCCATCCGCTTTTCATCCCCCTCCAGGGTTTGAGAAACATCACAGAATTTAAACACAGGAAACCAATATAAAAAGCCTCTCATGCAAAGAAGCCAGCGCTGACTACATTGTTTCTCTTCGTGGCTCGCTAGTTTTACGTTTCAGGTTTTCTGATCAGTGACTGCCACTGAGACCAGGAAAGCAGTTTCTTAAGAGCATCGGTGAATTGCCTTGCTTTATTGATTTTCCGCTCGTAGATTCCAGTTGCTGTCAAATCATGGGCCAGAAATACAAGATGGCAGTCAATAAGCAAAAGGACTGAGATCCCATGAAGACAGCAAAATAATTCCGCATATCTGACTGCAACAGAAAATGCCAAAATCCTCAAGAGAAAAGACATGAGATAAGCTTTTCTGGAAAGAAAAGTTCACAGTGACCCCTAAAGACACATTATCTTTGTAAGGCAATATTTTCTTGCCAAGTGAGTCTGCAATTTGCTCATCAAATTAATTCATTAATGAAAAATTTTATTAAGTGTCTATTCAGCAACACTGTAGGCACCGATGACACCATGAGGATTAGTAGTCTGCTCCGACTGCATAGAAATGTATAGGGTAAAGATGGAGTTGTAAGAAAGTGTGCACTCGAGTGCTGTAGTAGAAGTGAGGACAAATGCCTGTCTGGGTGCAGCATAGGAGAAAGGGAGCGCAGCCTGGGGAGTCTGAGCAGGTCCCAGAGCGACAATCGGGTTGTACCCTGAAGAACGCTTAAGAGTTCCAGAGACAAAGGGGGAGCAGGACACTCCTGGCTGAGGATCTCATACATGGCAAGTGCCCTGCACTTGTTCACTCTTTTTCATAGAAATTTAATGGACATGTCATTTATTGAGAAAGGCATTCTTCAAGCTAGACATATGAACTGGACACTTTGTTAGGTTGGTTTTCAACTGTTTAATGATTTTTTTCCCCTCATCCTCTGTCAGATATAATCCCACAGTGTCTAACTAGTGCTTTGTGCAAAGAAGCTGCTCAATAAATATTTGTTAATGGATTGGTTAAAGAGAGGAAGGCTGAGCATGAACTGAAGGAAGTAGTAAAACAAATCTTAAAGGAGTTGCTAAATGTGTTTAGGGCCCCTTCATGTCATCTACCAAATATTAAAATTATTAATTGGTAAACGACTGTGAATTTGGTAGTAAAGTATTCATGACAGAGCTAATATTTGGATAATGGAGTTTTCTGGTAGTATGATTTTCTGGTTAAAGGGAAGCTATCTTAAATTGTTTTTTCAATGTCACAAATCTTTTATGGTTGTTCAGGTTACGGCCATACCCACTAGATAGGGTGCTGAGGGTTTTCCATTATTCCCCGAATAATCGGACTGCACTGCTCAGCGTCCTCTCCACCTCTCTTTTCTTCATCACGGTGCTTCAGCCACCGTGGCTCTTCTCAAAATAAGTGAATGTCTTTCCCCTTCAGGATTCTTTCTTTCTGAGACACACTTCTTCCTCTACATGATCTTAAGGCCTTATATACCCTGGGAGTGCTGGGGCTCAGTCTCACTGAGCTCAGTCTTTGGCACGTATTTCTAGGAAGTTACCAGTAATCCTTGCATCTGCCTATAGCACCAAAGCAAATGATTTACAGGAGCTCACTCCAAATCCAATGCAAATTCCCTCTCTACAGTCTGGCCACACATCTTTATAACTGTCCCCTGAAGGACACCCCTTCTCCGTTTTGCCAGACTCAGCTGGAACCATCAAGGAAAGAGGATCCTGGGAAATGTAGTTCCCAGTTCTTCAGATACACCAGGAGATTGAAACAGAAGAGGGGATGATTAAGTTGAGTTGACTACAGCTAATCCAGCACGCGACCGACTTCTATACTTCTTTCATTCTCACAGATTGGTTCCTGACCCCTAGACAAAGTTATGCTCCTCTCTCTTGTGTTTTTCTTAATCATGCTTAACACAATTGTAATATTATGGTTATACATGTAATTATGGGTTAACTATTTTTTATTATCTACTAGGAGCTTTAGTTCTTTGTTTTATCAAAATATCATCTCACCCTCTGGAGCCTATCAGGTTCTCAATAAATATTTGTTGAAGGAATGAATAAAGTACCTCAACATTTTATTCAATAATTTATGATTGTGCAGTTCCTGAAAGTCATTCTTTCTGAATGTTATACAGAGGTGAGATTTTTATATAGATGCCACAAGTGAAGAAGATTGAGTTGAGTCATTAATTTCAGGATTAATTTAGATATTGTTTTAAAAGTTAGTGGCAGGGAAGACAATTTGGCATTTCCCATGAAAAGTTTTAAAAAGGTCTATCCTTTGACCTAGATATTGTAAGGGTGTATTCTAACGACATTTTAAACTGTGAAAGAGATGAATACATAAAGATCATTCACTGCAACTTCTGGAAAGAGTTGTTCCTCCTCTGTGCTTATATTTCTACACCTCCCACTTTCTACTTAAACAGCCATGAGGTGGCTTCAGCCCCCGTAAGCCCACTGAAACTGTCTGAGGCCATTAGTAACCCTCTCTTCATCAATATACCCAATGAATATTTCTAGCTTCTGTCTATCTGACCTCACAGAGCACTTAATCTGCGGATAGTTGTCTCTGTTTTTAAGCACCTTCCCCAGCCCTGACTTCTAGTACTGGATTTCTGGCCGGTCATTCTCAGTCTCGTTTGTGAACACTTCTTCTGTTATGGGTCTGCTCTCTGGAGAAATTCACCCTTTTTCACCATTTTAATTACCTTTTATCTACAGAAAAACCTCAAGTCTATCTTTAGACTGAAAGGATCTCAATATATGCAGTTGGCTGCTAGAAATCTCAACTCAGCATATCAAACTCAACTTACCTAAAAGTGAATATGCTATTATTCTCAGCAAATGTGCTTCATTCAGCCGAAAATGTGAGTGTGTGTGTGTCTCTGTGTGTGCTGTGGAAATGGAAGTCAAGGATCCTTTAATTTACTCTCAAGTAAGCAAGCTAACCAGCACTAGAGCATATGTAGTTCATGTTTAAGCTTTTTAATCTACTTCTATTTTCTTCACAGTTAGTAAATTCATTTCAGATTTTGGCCATAGAGTCACAATCAAGGTCTGATTTATAGTATTTTGAGTTTCAGACTCTACCTCTTTTTCTGAATCTTTCTAGATATTTTAGATAAAACTAAGAGTGTTTGGTATAATTTCAGTTCAGAACCATAAGCATCATATGATTTAATGGTGGCATGGTTCCATTATATGGAAATATCAGAGTTTATTTAACCATTCTCTTTTTGCTATTTGCTAGTAAAAGATGAGTTCAGAAGCATTCTAGTGAAGTCAGAGTTTAGATTAGTTAGGATGCAGTGAGTATAGGATTTACTATATACTAATGTTCACAGGTCTGAAAGTGTTTGGAGTTCAGTTTGAAAAAGAAATTCCTAGCAAGAGTATATTTACCTGTATTTCTATGTTCTTTTAAAAGAGATTTGCCTCTATGTTGTGGGCAACTTTGTCAGAAATAAAATAGAACACCATCTTTTAGATATCGGGGATTATTGTGTGCTCTGTGAAAGAGGGTTTCACGTTTAACATTTTTATGGAAGTGTTTTGCTCTGCCTTCGTTAAAGATTACAGAGGAGCAGCTTTCAAGATGCTTTTGCCTTATTGACCTTTCATAAGTCAGTTCAAATAAGAATAAATCTCTGCAAATTTGAGGAGAAAATGAAGATGGCAACTTACTTTCCAGAGGAATATGACTTTGGTTTGATTTATTTGAATAGTAAGTGATGTTTGGGGATGATTTTTAGTATGCTCAAAGAGCTGTACATCCTGGTCACGGTATGCCTTCACACAGACTGAGAAACCGCCAAAATATCCGCCTCAGGATCAAAGGGTAGTGAGCAACCATTTACCCCCACTGCCTCTCCCTACTCTCACATTCCCCCTCAGTAACCTTTTTCTGCTTGTTATAATACTTTAATTAAGTAACTCGTACCTAACAAAAGTTGATTCTCTCACCCAGGCTAGGCATTTGTGACAAGGTACATGGAAGTACAAAATATGGACCATCTTTAAAGAGAAACTAATGTTATTGAGAAGAAAAATATATGTGAAATAAACAGAATACAACTTACATCAGAAATCTTGCTCCTTCAAAGAACATATATGCATAACCCACATACTAAGACAAGAGGGTGGTGACGGCCTGAGAGAAGGGGGCGTGGGGCTGGGTGGGGGTGGGCCGAGGGGGGGAAATGGGGGCAGCTGTAATGGTGTCAATAATAAAAATAAAGGCGAAGAAGAAATCTTGTGCCTGGAGGACAAGGAATTATAAGAAGATAGGAATCCCTGGCAGAATAAATATTGTAACAATGGCCACGTGAAAAGAATGATTCAAGTTGCCCTGTTGAATCCAGAAGGCGGGACTAGAAAGGGGGTAGAAGCTAGAGTAAGAGATGTTGAAATTTTATCATAATTGATAAGAGAGTGGGAGGCCTCTTTTGAGAGCGTTTCTTGTCACTAAAAGCATTCAAGGAGATGCTGGGTAAACATTAACTGCTGTTGTTATGGAAGGGGGCTAAGAGTGAGATAGAAAGGTGAACGGGGAAACTTGAAGATGTATTCTGACCCTGAGAATCTATGTACTGTTTTCTAGGCAGAGACGATAAAACTTTCTAGCAATTAGATAGTATATTATATAGATAATGTAGACCTGGACCATCATTTTAGTAGACTTGGATGAATTATTTCTTCTCTAAAAGTAGTATGTAGTGAACCTGTCAGTATATGCATTTTTTTTTTCCTGGGAAAATATCTCCTGCCTTTATCAGATCCCCAGAGTTTCTACTCTCCCAAACACCTTATGGCCACAACAGTAGAGGGCCCTGGTTCAAAGCACGTATACTCACCCCACACGGTGTTTCGGTGGGTGAGACTTCACTGGAGAGGTAGATGTAGCCCAACAGAAAAGAAGGTGTAAGGGACAAAAGTAGAGGAGAGTTACATGTCGATGGTAGGAAAAAAGAACAAAATGGGAGTTGTGAGACCTAGGAGTAGCAGGGGGTGGGCTGGCGTGGTGGACACCTGGGGACAATATGAGTTTTTTGCATGGACTCAAAACTAGAATCATCTGCTTCAGAGCAGCTCCCTTCCCATTACCACAGACTACAGCATTGTGATGTCAGGGTTCTCCAAAGAAACAGAATCACAAAGATACGTGTATATGTATATGTACATGTAAGTGTGTGTACAATGAAAATAAATCTCTTAATATTAAGAGATTCAGCCATAGTTGGTGAAGCTCAATGGATTGAGCACCGGCTTGCAGACTGAAAGATTGCTGGTTTGAATCCCAGGCATGGCACGTACCTGGGTTGGGAGTGTGGTCCCCAGTTGGGGGTATTTCTCTCACACATTGACGTTTCTCTCCCTTTCTTTCTCCCTCCCATCCCCTCTCTCTAAAAATAAATAAATAAAATCTTACAAAAAAAAAAGAAAGAGATTCATGTTAAGGAATTGGCTCCATGATCTTGGGGATGGGCAAGTTCAAAATGTGTAGGTCAAGGTGGCAGGTTAGAAACCAGGAAGGAGTTGATGCTGCCATTTTGAAGCAGAATTTCTTCTCTTCCAGGAAACCCCAGTTTTTATTCTCAAGGCTTGAACTGATTGAGCGAGGCCCTCATATATTATCGGGGTAATCTCCTTAATTTAAAGTCAACTGATTGTAGACGTTGGACACACTTACAAAACACTGTCACAGCAGCACTGAGATCAGTGTTTGATTACCTAACTGGGCACTGCAGGCTGGCGAAGTTGACACATGAAATTAACCATCACAACCACTATGCTACTACCTTTCAGGCCAGAAAAGTTCAAGCTATCATTCTTATTTCTCATGAAATTTTATTGTGCTTTCATGCTGGAGGAAACACAGGAAAGTCAGTGTGTGGCGGAGATGGAACGAAGGGGAATGGAGTACCAAGTAAACACAGAGCTGCCTCCGCAACTTTGTCTCGGGTTGGCTTGGGTAAATGGAGTTGGTCATTGCTGAGTTATTTGTACCATTTTCCAAGGAGTAGCAATGGATTTGCTCTTATTCATCCTATTTTGTTTCTGTGAGATGTATGGCTTAGATCACGCATAAAGTTTTTAGCTGAGTGATGTGATCCCACTCTACCGCACTAAGCTGTCTGAGGGAATGGCAGATATTAGCAACGCCCCATTAATTTGTGCCTTTAACATATCACATCAATATCACAATTATACTTGCAGCATGTCAAAAAAAATGCAGAATCACTTATTTTCACTGCTGTGGTCTGCACTTGTTGAAGATTGGCTACAGGTCCTGGGTTCACTTCCTATCTGCTCTGTTACTAGCGGCCTATGTGAGAGATGTCCGCCACGTCACAGCAGAAGAGTAATGGAGGAAAAGGGGAAATGTGGGATGCCTCTGGAGGCCTCACTTGGAGCGGACACACTGCCACCTCTGTCCACATTTTACTGGCAAGAAATTGCATCATTGGGGTGGGGAAGTCTATTTTAGCCCTAGTGGGGAAAAGTGCAAAGTGACAAGGCAATGCAGGCAAAAGTCCATGCTTGGGTCAATCATTTAATCTATTGAATGCACGATGGTGTATCCATTTTGTATGGCTGCTTTAACAAATCACTGCAAACTCGTTGGCTTAAAACAACAGAAGTGTATTGTCTTACGGTTCTTTAGGCCTGAAGTCTGAAATGAACATCCCTGAGACCCAGTCAAGGTATCGTAGGGTTGTCATCCTTTTGGAGGTTCGCGGGGGTCCCTTCCTCGCATCTCCCAGCCTTTGGCAGCTGCCAGCACTCTTCGAATTGTGACGGCTTCACTCCAATCTCTGCTTCATAGTGACCTCTCCTCTTCTCTCCTTCCCCTTATGTGTGTACGTGAAATCGCCCTCTGCCTCTGTGTTTAAGGATACATGTGAGGGCATTTAGGGCCTATGTGGATAATCTAGGAGGTTCTCTCCACCTTGAGATACTGAACTGAGTCACATCATTTGCATAGGGATAATATTCAAGTTTCCAGGAATTAAGGCCTGATATCCTCAGGGCACATTTTCAACCTACCACAGACAGGAATAGCATTCAGAGAAAACTTCCTGTAGGTCAGACACTAATCTAAGCCTTTACATATATTAGCTCATAGTTTAGTTCTCAAAACAACCCTTGACAGAGTTTCAGTTATTTTCCCCACTTTTTATTTGGGGAACTAATGGAAAGAGAAATTAAATAACAACTTGCCCAAGTAGTAGAGCCAGGACTTGAGTCCTCTGGCTTCAAAGTCTCAATTACTTCACTGTACAGCTTCTCAACTCTGCTTGTGAATCAGCAGACACAGAGATGGAAACCATAGTCTAACACCGGGACTTTTAATGCTGGGCTTTTAATACCATTAAGCAGATTGGCTTCTTACACTGGAAAATATGGACTGGGCTTCTGAGAAGTTCAGGGAGTGGCAAAAAAAATGTTTTTGGATGCTGTCAGCTATTGTTCTAAAGCTGTTGGACTGGGATAAAGGACCAGATTCCTGGGTGATATCCCAGTGGCCAAGTTATCAGCAGCGTGTCTCAGTTTGAAGCATTTCTGCTCTGCAAATGCATTTGTTTCTTCTATCCAAAATTACTAAAACATTATGATTGGTGCTTGATGAAGCTTGTGTTTTTTCTTGCTGTAGAAAGCTGAATCCCAAAAAGTCTTAATATGCACAGTTTAATGGAAAACAAAATTTAAGTGATGATGATGGTTAGGTTATTTTGAACCCAGTCATTCAACAGAGTGGCGTGATTCGTTAAACACACAGGCGTATTTTTCATGACTTACATGCTGAGCCTCCCCCCGCCATTTCTTTCTTTCTCTGTTTTCCTCCCTCCCTCCCTCCCTCCCTCCCTTCCTTTCTTCCTTCTTTCCTTTCATCTTCCCAATGGGAAACATAGTTACATGTATCATCGTGCTTACTATGTTGGTTCACATACTGACAAAATCTTATTTATTATATTATGAAAAACTCTAACATTGTACAAGAGGAGGTAAGCTAATCACATATGGTGAGAGCCAAATGTCTGCAAAGACGTCCTACTTTATAAATGTTTTGCTACGACTTTCCTCCCTTCACTCTTTAGCCCACATTTTTTTGGAAGGTTATTAATTGGCACATAGTTTAATCATTTGTTGCCAATCAATGCAAAATACCTTATATAGGTAAGATATTTATTTCCAAATGGCTTTGTTGGCTCTTAGGTGCACTAAAGATTTTTCTATCATATGTTAAAAAACACTATTATAATTTTTTCCAAGAGGAAATACACTTAAATTCAAAATACACTTTAAAATAGATTTCAAACTGATCAAAACTCTATCCTTAAGTCTGCCAAAATTACTGTACACTAAAAAAAGCCATTTTCCCTTAGGCTTCTGAAAGGTAGGACAAAAAATCAGTTTCCAAGTACAAATAGTAAACTCAAAGCAAGATCTTTTCCTCTAACTTTTCACTTTCTATCACTTTCGAGTGAAAGATTAAATAAATTAAGAATAAAGATCAAGACTGATAATTAAACGTCTGCCATAGATGGAATTGCCAAAAATTAAATGTGTATGTGAATTAGAGAATTGCAGGCAATGTAACTAACGTCTGTCTGTCCTGTGAGTATCATCGCAAACACAGAGAGAAAAGGACACCCACGTATGGGGAGGCTTAGGATATTTGTGTGTAGTGAAAGTTAATATTTGGGAGTTGCAGGAGAAATACAGACTCCCAAGAGACAATAATACATCAACATTAAGCTTATTCCCACGTCAGATGTTAGTACTCACTCTCCAGTCCGGGCTTGGAATGATCTTCTGTCAGATGGTCGCATGGCCTGCCTTTACGTCCATCAGATCTCTGCTCAGAGCCTTTCTCCCGAGGGGCCCTTGCCTGGCCATGCTGTCAGAAGCAGCAACCCCATGCCATTCTATCCTTATCTGATTTTATTTTTTCTCTTTGATATTAATCACTCCCTCAGTTTATATGTTCATTTGTAATTTGTCAGTTAGTTTTTTTTTCCTGTTCCCGTCCTTTTACACCACCCCCCACACACACCCAAAATAGTGCCTGGTACACAGTGAGTGCCCAGCACACCCACTTTCCTGTTGAATCGCCCTCACCCACACTTTAATTAAAAACACAGTTTGTTTATTATTAATTAACTGCAGAGAAACTTTAGCATTAAGAAAAATTCTTCTGAAATATTTCCAAAAATGCAAGAACAAAGAACCAGGGAACATAGGATGAAGAGGAAAAAAACCCGAACAGTTTAAACCCCTATGGCTATTAATAATTACAGAGGGTGAGTTTTTAACTTCTCGACAAGCTAACAAGTCAGCCTTCCATAGATGCCTGGTTGCTGGCAGAGACAGGGGACTCTTGGGTCAGTAACAAAGAACTTTGTTCTCATGACAGAGCAAACTTCATGAATATTGTTTTTGCATCATTTCTCCTTGTTCTCTCTCCCTGGGTACCAGCCTCACGGGAGGGGTGTGAAGATTGCCCCGGTGGATGCTCTATGTACCTACAGTAAGTTCCTGTCACTTTTGAGGAACCCCGGGCTTGAGGATCTGAGTCTTTTACAATGCCCAGTATGCACAGCTTACTGCTGTTCAGAAGAAGAGTCACTATTTCTAGCATTCAGTGCTGCACAGCATGCTCACAAAGAGAAAGACAGGCCATACATTGCTCATAGAACAGGAAGAAATGCTAGAGTTCCATGGAGAATTGTCTCCCAACATTGGTCAGTTAATTAACAAAAATTGGAAGCCATGTCCTAACTCTTAATTTAATTATTGCTTTATTAAATTATGTAAAACTTGCATGGCACTTAGTACATTGCCTGTCATGTAGTAAATATTCAAAACAGTTAACTTTTTATTCTCATTCTATATATTACCTTTGCATCTTTAGGTTATATGTATGGTTTCTGCTTTATTTCTAATTATGTAGGTCATGGATATCAAATAGGCTTAACTTGGTGAGGGGATGTACCAGAGAAGAAATAAAATCAACACCAAATTCCATTCTGAGCACATTAATAGAGGAAGCCCATTACAATAAATCATTAAATAAATATGGATGCATCAGGAGTATTTTATACCTTGTAAAACACAATAAGTACACAGAATCCTGGAGCAGAAACCTTAAGGACCACCTCACCCAACTTGTCCTCCTTCCTTACATTTGCCAATTCACTGGTGAGAAAACAAGCTAAGGAACTGAGAATCATGTCCACAAGTCACACAGAGTTAATAGTAGAGTCGGAATTTAACAGTCTTGATGTAACAGTATGCCTGCAACAATAACTTGCGTCTTATCTTCTCATACTGCTTTTTAAAAGGGCATTCACAGTATGAGTGGTTTGAGTTAATTGCCTCTTTAAGTACTTATCCAGGAGAGGAAGGGACTGCCCAGACCTGAAGGTGATGCGTTTGGGATGTATTGCAGGAGAAGCCAGTGTCTGCATAAAGATACAGATTAAATGCTGTGGAATATCTTAACAGCAACCATTAATCAGTACTTACCCACTGAGTGGGAGATGGTACATCACAGGAGGTATAAATTCTGGAGACAGATATGGGTGTGGATTTCTACCATATTTATCTTTTTAAAGTTATTTAACTTTGCTTTGCCTCTCAGATCCTTCGTATATGATCTGAAGATAATAATCGTATCTTTCTTGTAGAATTAAATGATTAAACACACGCATAGCATTTAGTGCAGTCCATCTACAGTAAGGACTCAACAGTATCGGGATTGTGTCACCTAGATTTTATAAACCATCTTGGCTGGATATGATCTCTTGCCCTAGATTTTCTCCACTTTGCTCCGTGCCCTTGGAGAATGAGCCACATGGCCACCTCAATGGACAGCCTTAGGTTACGCTAATGAAGAGCCCCGGGCAGGAAACTGAAGAAAGGGGAGGAGAACCACCATGAGCTCACTGTGAAGTCCGCCAAGAGCCTTGCCTCTGTTCGAATGCCTTTTCCACACTGCCCTCTATGCCTCACACTCTGGCAACCGCACTCACCACCTTGACCATCACCCATGGATACTAGCTGTGGGGCACTTCGTTGTCTTTGTGCATGGCTGATACCTTGCTTCCACTTTTAGAAAGGGCCCCTCTGTTCAACTCTTCTCAAATTATTCTAATCTGAATGTGCCCTCTAATTCTTGCTGGTTCATTATGTTCTCATCTGATCTTTACAGCCACTCCATGAGTGAAGTATTATGTTTTTCGAATATATAAAGCTATGAGGGTTAGGCAAGTTAAACTAATTTCTCAAAGTCAACTGAGTCATAAATGATAATGTCAAGACCAGAATCCAGTTTTTCTGTCTCCAAAGTTGATGGTCATTCTAATATGCCATGTTTAGGTGCATCTACTGCATTCTCTTGATCATATTCCTTAAAGGCAGGACCAGGGTGTATTTGTAACAGGGTGCAGCCAAGAAGTGGGCCCAAAAAGAGATTTGTAATGGGGTCCAGAACTCAAGGTGTCCAGGAAATATTAGAAAAATATGTATAG
>PVJI01010017.1:0-62484 GCA_004026765.1 Micronycteris hirsuta
ACATGACCAAACAAGGCACCAGGCCACTTCTCCAGTGGGCTTTCATTAGCTTTGAAAGTCGATCTCAGTTCCTCAAGGCTTTCTGGTAACTACCAGAGTCCAGACCTGCCTCCTTCAGGCATGACATTCCACTCAGAGTCTTGGTTAACAAAATCACCATTGGTGACTCTTCCATTCATTTTATGCAAAGAAACTGTATGCCATCACTCACTTATAAAGAATGCCAGATTCTGGATGGATAGGTAGGGAGAAAAATACAAAGTGAAAAGGAAGATTCTTGTCCTTCAAATATCCACCAAAATTGCATCTCCATGCCTCATACTTTCTATTACTTACTTTTTAACTTAATGTGAAGTTTTAACTCTCAGAAACCTCGATTTAACCTAAAGCAAAGACAGGGGGAGACTAGACCTAGCCTTAGAATCTTGTCTCATATCAACCAGTCACACCAACTGGTCACACAGATGACCTTTCCTAGGTCCAAATGGCCTGAAGCCTCAATGGTAGAAACATTCTCTTGTCTATCAGTGCACCAACTGGTCTCACAGCAGAGACATGACCTCTCACCCCAGTATGTATCCCAGCCAACACCGCGGTACAAAGCCCCAAACAGTGGAGACAGAGGATTCCATTGTACACCAAACAGCAAAGATCAAATCAGGTCCCCACAAGATCAGAAAGCAAGCATGGGAGAACTGTAACTAAGAATTGAGGTTTCTTTCCTTTCAAGTTTAAAACTTTCATAACCTTCTATATACCTTACACTCATTCAAAAATATCTATAAATCACTTTCAGTCCTTGTCTTTTTAACAATGGAAAGGACCATACTTTAACTCTATATCAGACAGCTAAAGTCCCTAGATTGGCAAACACATTCCATAAACACAGGCCTTTGATCCTATTCCTTGCTAAATCCTTGTTATATAATAGGGTTTGGGGTGGCACCTAGCCTTCACCCCAGCAGAGTAAATTTGCCGAGGAAAGCCACCACCTGGGAAATGCAAAAAGGAAAGAAAGGACTTGGCTTTCGGAGCTGCTTTCCCTTTCCAAAACAGGAACTCTAAATCTCTTTCAGGTGTTCATGTCCAGCTTTCCCTTCCAGTATCAATCACAGCAGCAGGATCCAAGGCCTCCTCAGGCAGTCCCCGTTTTATCTGTGTCCTCTAGGTCTTTAGTAAATCTTGGTCTCCCAGCTGGAGTAGGTGTAAGGACTCATCAGATGAATAAGCAGACCTACAATGAGCAACCTTATGCAGAATTGTTAGTGTTTGCCCTAAATGTACATATTGCTTAATTTTTGACTCACTCCAAATCTAAAGAGGGCACTCCAAAAACAGATTTGGAAGTGTCTTCAATAAGCTATTTCAAAAGGGCTCACTTTAAGCCCACTTCTGGGTGCTACCCTAATTTGGAGCAAGGCAATAGGGAGTGCCTGGTCTCATTTTAAGTGCATTTCCTGGCATATTTTTGCCAGGGTCTTCTTTATTGTCTGATTAATTTTCTCAGTCTTTCCATAGGTTAAGGTCTCCAAGATGCCTCTCCAATCTTCTGAGAGATCTCTGAAGCAAATGACAGTCCACTGTCATCTTGAATGCTGTGAGGAGGATCAAACCTAACTCCTCACTGGCCATTCTCCATGAAGCTGCTCCCATCCCTATGGGAGTTCCAGTCTGGTGCTGTCAGCTGCTAGTCCAATACATCACACCTACTGGAATAAACTTGGTCAATAATTCCCAAGCAGTCATGATGGATGGCTGAGTCTCTCCCTGAGTCTGGGAGCAGGGTGGCCAGGTTCAAGGGAGTGGTAGTCTGTAAGGCAACCTTTAGGTTGTCTAACAGAATGGCAGGGTTGGGCGCCATGAGATGAGTATCCTGTGTGGGTTAGACGTTAACAGCTCCACCTGCAGTTCTGTCCAGCCAAACAGATTGACCAACCTGTTCATTCATTTGATTGGGGAGAGTTTACCTCTGGGGCCTTCCAGGCAAGTCAGGATTGCCTGGAGCTGGATAGCATTTTCCAGCCAGACTTCTACACATAATTGCAGCTTCTCGGGAGAAAAGGCCACTTGTGCATGCAGTTTACAAAGAAATTCTCAGCCCAGCAATGGAATGGAGAAGTCTGGCATGTAGAGAAAACTATATGTAAGTTTTTGACCCTCAAGCTGGCATTCTTGAGGTTGAAGGAACAACTGTTTTGTAATTGTGCAGTCACTCCAGTAACCATTACTGCATCCAAACTTTTCTTGGTTATCTTTGTTATTTAGCACTGAATATGTAGCTCCTGTATATACAAGGAAATCTATTAGCTTGTTTCCCACCATCAAATGTACCCAGGGCTCCTGCAGGGAAACAATAATTGGTTGGGGGAGGTCTAGGGGAGCCCTTGGGCCTCCCATTCATCATCAGACTCCCTTTTCCTTTCTAGAATTTCTTGGCAAGTGTTTTCATCTTCTCTGTTTTCCCTTTTAAGCTACAGGCAGTCGATTCTCCAAGGCCCTCCTCTTTGCAATGGGCACATTGAGTGGGTCTTTCCTCCTTCCTTGGGTTCCATCTCTCCTTCTGGTTTCCCCAAACTGTTCTAAGAACACCATGACCTGTTCCAACTTTCTTGCTTCCTAGGCATTGTAAACTTTAAAAACTATGTCCACCATTTGAGAGGGCTTCATTCCCAATGCTCCATCTAAATGCTGGAGTTCCCTTCTTATATCAGGGGCACTTTGCCCAATAAAAGTTATGTTCACCATCTGGACATTTTCTGGTGCCTGTGGGTCAGCATCAGTGTGCTTTCTATGGGCCTAATAGATCCTTCCTAAAAATTCAAAAAGATCCTCATTTGGTCTTTTTTGAACAGCCAATACCATAATTAGGCTCATTTGCTTGGGCACCCCTTTCTAAGCCCTTTTAATATGCACCTTCTGTAATGCTCCAGGAGGATTAGGCTCCTATTATTCGGGTCCCAGTTGGGCTCTAACAAGGGAATTGTCCCAACCGTGTTGGGGGTCCCATTGGCATTCTCTTGGTGGAGATATTGAGCCTCTTCATTAGGCTCATTTATAACCAACTCCCTTTTATCCACTGTCAGCAGGACATTAAGGAGAGCCTGTACATCTGCCCAGTTTAGGTGGTGAGTGGCAAAAATGGAGGTGATAAGATCTGCCATTTTCTGAAGACCCTCTCTATATGAGAGGTTAGAATTATTCCAATTCAAGAAGTCTGAAGTGGAAAACAGACTATGGGCCCAATAGTATCCAGCAGCCTAGCCTACTTGATTTATTCCACCTGTAAGATATTGCCTCAAAAGGAACTGTTTTGCTCCAGACGAGGATCCTTCCTATAGTCCCTGGCCATATTGGGTACTCTGTTGGGTCTTTGATGGGGAAATCTGACTCTTGTCATATAGGGCTGGGACTGTTGACTCTCTGGGCCCTATTTCAGGGGTAGCAGTGGAGGGTGTGGTAACAGGGGAGGTTTTCCTGCTGCCAACCCTGTGTCCCCTGGGTTCAGGGCATTATCGAGACTTATTTCCTCATTCTTTTCTTCTTCCTGTGTCTTAGTGTCAGGAAGAAATTTTGAGGCCACTTCCCTTCTCTGCACCATCAAGTGGTTCTTTGTCCCTGGTGAAACTCTATTATGCAATGACACAAATGACTTGACATAATGGATTTTATCGCATTTGTCTAACCATTGGCAATACTGCTCCAATTGCATGATGGTATAGTAACTTAGAGAACCATCTACAGGCCATTTTTCCCCACAGTCTAAAATAAACATAGGACACACAGTGTTGCAATAATAAACCAATTTCTCCTTAGACATTGGATAATGGCTGTACATACTCCAGCTTGCTAGAATTCTACTCAGTGGGCTCCCTCTAGGAGCCAACATACAACAGCCCCTGTTGGCCTGGAGGTACAGCAGGCCCAATGTTATGAGCAGGAAAATCCAGGCAAACTGGGAACATAAGCAGAACTTGATCCCCCAGCTCCATTATACAAAACAAGTGCTCCCAGGCACACTTCCTGCCAACTGATCTCACAAACAGTGGCCTCCCCAAAGCTCAGCCAGTCCTCGCCAAGACCCCAGTTCACAGCCCCAATATTCAGGTGATCCTCACCCCTTCTTAGAATCTATCATCTTGCCAGACCCATTTTCTTTCCGCCTGCCAGGTGCATTTAAGCAGCCAACGCCTTGCATGGGCATGCAGAGGGAAATTCCCAGAGACTTACAAACCCCACAGTTCTACTCTTGGTTGGGGGGTGGCGGTCAGTCAAACCGCCACGAGCAGGTAGAGCCACAAGTTGGGCAGTTGGGCACCGTTAGTGCTGCTGTACATCCACATGGGGGTCTGCTGCCTGTACCTGTAAACTCCAGAGGCAGAGGTTTGGTAAAAAAGGAAAAAAGGCTTTCATTTAAAGGCTATACAATGTTGAAAGAATAATGGGCTTCTGCTTCAAAGTCCATTCCCTTTAAAACACCCAGAGGCAAATATTCCTCCACCCTCTGCTGGATCAGTTCAAAGCTGTGCCTGGAATCCCTTTTCTCATTTAAAAATACCATCCTTGTGATACACAGGGGCCTGCAGCATGATTATTCAGGTGGCATAGCTAGTTCCTGGTCACAGTCCAGCTTCAGGCATCTTTCTCAAGTCTGTGTGAGCCAGGCCAGGCATAGACATGCTGCCACCACCTCTTGCACAGGGTGGGTGTGGGGCTTGTCACCTAGTCAAGCGGTCTCCAGGGCCCAGCACCACGGAATGCTCAGGCCCCAGACCCCTGACCCAGCTAGCGAGGGGGAGAAAAGAGCATGAGTTCTTGCACACACTTCATTTTTAAAGTCCCGTCCCAGAATCCCACACATGATGGAAGCACTTAGGAAAGTCTTTTTCCCTCGTGCAAATGTTTTGTTAGCCAAGAGCCACTCTGCGCAAACATCCTTCTGCTGCATCAAGTGTTGGCTTGCACTGCTCGGTTGCTGGGGCAATGCATGCTGTCACTAGCTTGTTTACTGTTGCCTAGCAGTCTCCTCCTATGGCCCCACCCTTCTCTGGGGAAGGCAGGTGTTCACCATGTCAGGGATTCTCTCCACCTCCCAGTGATCTGGCCAGACCTCCCTGTTACATTACCTCCTGCTCTCCTCCTTCCTCCTTCTCTCTCACCAGAATACAGCATCTAGAGAAAAGGAACCTTGTAATATTTACTTTTGTATTCCTTGTATCTTGTAAACACAAGAAGGAAGGAAGGAAGGAAGGAAGGAAGGAAGGAAGGAAGGAAGGAAGGAAGGAAGGAAGGAAGGAAGGAAGAAAGGAAATTTTATCTGGATGGGTGGGTGGGTGGACGGATGGATGGGAGGCAGCTATAACTGAACTCTTCCCCAAGATCTGGAGAATCACTCATAATTGTCTTTTAACCATGAAACATCTGCCAAGTAGAGACCTCAATGTCAATGGATTTCTGACTCCAATTCTAACAAATGGTTCATTTAAATGGTCTAAGACACAATGTCTTTAAAAGTTTCTCTAAAACTCTTACAAGTTAAGCTTATTCTCTGAAAATGAGGATATTTACATATGTGTAAAGCTCAGTACAAACTGATGAAATGCACTCTTGGCCTGAATTCACAGACCCTTATTGAAAATTCTCTCCTCCCCTTTTTCTCCCTCTAAGCCAGCCACCTAAAAGGTTCCCAGTTATCAGGATCCTGCAGTTCTCTTCTCCACATTAGTCCCTGAGATAGAACTTAAGGAAAGGCTCTTGGAAATGTAATGCAGAAAATAAAAACACAACTCTGGACATTAAGGAAATATTTACGTGCTAAAATTGTAAGTGGAGTAGAACTTTAAGTGAATTTTAGCGATGTGAGGCATTTTGTAAAAAGAAAACTTTCAGCAGAAGAAGAATGCCGACGCCTATGCAGAGTGGAGGGATGGGTCAGGTGACTGCAGCCCTCTGCTATGGCCTTCGATTACCAAGAGCACAGGCATTGCATGCCATTGACTGTCCATCAGGAAGTGGATTTCTCAGCTGCTCTGTGTGTGAGGTACGCTGGCTTCTAGCAAAAGGGCCTTCAGTCAGATGCCTTAGTCTGTTGCAACAGCCCCACTTTAATCCTAAATCCAAGAACTTTAGGAAGACTGATTATTCAGCTCAGTGCAAAGACTTATGTGCAAAGACTTTCTGTGCTCACCAAAAGCCACCAGACCATCAGGACTTAATATAAAATATTTGAGATGAAAATCAAGGAGTGGTTGTGAAAGAGTGTGGAATCCTTCAGGGCCACTGTCCTTAGTGGGGGCAATTCCTGGCCAAATCCACAGGATTCACCCTCAATAAGACCTTTGTCCGCCATTATCATAAGCAAGCCACCAATTTTCTCTCTTCTTCCCTTTGATGCTTTTATTAAGTTGTCAGGAAGCCCTGGAGCTACCATTTGCATTGTCATGTAATTGCCTTAGGCTTCAGATCTGTAAAAAGTAAAACTGTCACTGTGTTTAAAGAAGCTTTAGGGGAGGAAAGAAAAAATAAAGAACCTGGCATTATGCCTTTTGCTTAGTCTTACCCACTAAAAAGCATTCATTTTTGATGCCTTAATTTCTTGAGCCTTTTACAGTTTTTAATCTAAGCCTCCTATTTTAAGAAGCCAATGAATCTTTTGCCTTTTATTCCCCTATAGATCTTATGACTCTAGCTAGTATCTAAATCAGTTTCAGGCAGAGGTTCAGATTATCTTTGTTAGTCATCAGATTAGGTCAAAGTAAACAAGACAATTTAGAAAATTATGTGTTTCAGCTTCTTTACAACCAAAATATTCAAGAATTTAAAAGATACTCTGTAGAATTCAAACTGTATAGTGAAAGAAAGCTGCTCCAGTGCTTTTATGTAAAAATCACTTCCTCTCAGAGTAGAAGTTGGTTTGCAAATTAACCAGGTAGAGACAAAACAGAGAATTGCATTGTAAGAGAGTGACTCACAATGTTTTGACTTTTTAAAATATATCTTTCCCGACAGCAAAGACTACCTTGTCATTTGATTACTTTCTAATTAATGTTAAGCTTTCCATTATAAATATCAGACTTTTGCCACCATAACTACCAGTTGTGATCTCGTATTTCCTGTCCTTGAAGGACTTCACAGGCAATTATGACTACTGGTGTCTATGATTACAAGGACATGTCTCCTTATATTCTAACCCTAGATATAATCAGTACCACCATAAGAATGCTTCCATTAATAGCAGAGAAGCAAATCAATGTTTGCTTGCTTGGAAGTGAAAATAGGTAATTGCTGATAAGTATACGCGTATGTTCCTTGCTACTTTTATTTACAAAAACTGAACCAACCATGAAGCACCTTCAATAACTAAAAGCAAGTTGCAATTTTAATAAGCTATTTTAAATTATATTTTTAAAAAGTAATGCTGTAGTTCCTGCAAAGGGGAAGGTGGATTGAGCAGATAAAGTCAGTCCAAGGCACAGGACATGCCCTGCTTGAAGTCCCTGCCTGAAGAAGGTGTTATGCAAACTCAAAAGAAGTTTGACCTGGAGGAATCCAGGGATTCATTTGGATTCTCTGAACACAAAAATGTTTGTGAACAGAAAATTAAAGCTATGTTTAAATGGCTGCGAAATCAGACTATGCCAACGATAGGGTCTGAAAGCATCAGGAACTCTCTCTGCTGACATGCCACTGGATTTGGTAATTTAGATGGAAGGGTAGCCCAAGGTGGCCTCCCTACTGTCTGTGCACCCAATGGACATACTGTGAAGTTTCATCCTAGTGTCCCCTGGATGTTATGTGATAAGGTATACGTCTGGAATTAATCAGTTCTTCATTTAACTTTCAATTCAATTTTACCTTCCCAGTTGAGTGAGGTGAGAAGCAATTGTTTTGCAGCTTGCTAAGACCCTGGACCCTGTACACCTGTCTAGAGGAACTGTCATCCTCCATATGAACAAAGGATGTTCGTCTCTTCTTCTGGCACATCCTGGAATCTCACAGCACAACTTGGTTTATAGATTCCTTGTAAGACAGAGTCTAAAATGACTTTTTCTTAGGTGTTTTTTCCCACCATTCCTGATTCTTTCAGCAATATATACTGAGTGCCTCTTCTGTGTCATGCACTGAGGGAGAGCTCTTAACAGTGAAGGACTATAAACTTGTCTCACATGCTCCCCCTACTTAACCCCTCCTTATCCTTCACACAAACTCTTACTTCCTCAGAGAAGCATCCCTGACCCCCAGTCCAGGTGTCTTCTTTGTTCCATAGAACCTCAGCCTTCATAGAATGTATTTATTTATAAATAAACTCATTTATTGATTATTTTATTAATGCCTATCTCCCCAGCTTGAGAACAGGAATTATGTCTGGCTTTGATCACCACTTTATTCTTGTGCCTGGCACACAGTAAGGCTCATTTAATTGGTGAATTTATTGGAGGTTGATGAACGGATGGCTTGATGAATGAAGCATAGTTTCTTCCTTCCAAGAGCTCATAGCTTATTATAGGAAAATGAGCATAGATGGGCATGGAAAATTAGGTTTCAGGAGAATTATCAATAGCCTTGCTAAAGTGCTGCAATGCTATCTGTAGGCAACAGGAAGCAAACCAAGATGCTGAAACAACAATGATCAGCCTAGTGTTTTTGGAAGCTCTCCAAGATAACAGGAAGGAGACAGCCTAGGAAAGGGGAATCTGTAGGCAAGAAGAGCAGGAAGGTGCTGCAGTGGCCCCCATCATGGTCTTGGATGATGGGGTTTACAAAGGCAGCAGCTGCAGAGCAGCAAGAGCGAGGGGCTGAGTCACAGTGGCTCAGCCATCTCTATGCTTTCTGAGAAGATTAATAAGTTTTGCAAGGAATACCTCCCAAAAGATGGTCCCCCTCCTATACAGAGAGTGGGACCTGGCTCACGAAGCTCCCTGACCCAGGGACCCACACAGCAAAAGGTTCCTTGAGCCAAGGGCTGATCCAAATGGACTTGACACATGTGACAATACAAGCAGAATGACAGTTTGCTATGTTCCTTCCTGGCCATTTTTCAGATAGTGTCAGAAAGATTGTTGCTCCAGGTTTAGTCGGACAATCAACCAATATTCATTCAGCACTGGCCATATACCAGGAAGTGGGGATGGAAGGATTGGAAAGGAGGAGGTAGACATGGCACTATCTTCGCAAAGCTTTGGTACTCGTGAGCAAGCAGCAGCAGATGAGCAGGGGTGGCTCAGTGCAGTAAGTATCCTGCCAGGAGAGCTACACAGAGCTGTGGGCACACAAGGGAGACACATCCAAGCTGGTCCTAAGGGACACATAGTTTCAAAGAACGCATGACCTAAGCTACAAACCACGTAAGGAGAGGAGTTAATGGGGGAGAAGTAGAAGAACATTCCAGGCAAAGAGGCCAGCATTGCACAGCCTCCTAGACAAGAGAGAGCAGGGCTGTGAGAGGGAGGAGAAGAATTCTAGAGGGGAGGGGAGGGGAGGGGCTGCGAGTGGAGGGTGAGGCAAATGGGACAGGAGGTGAGCCAGGGCTTGGACAGTAGGCAGGAACAAGATCACACAGTGCCTTACAGTCCATGTCAGGATGAAGCTTTACAGTGAGGGTTGTGGGAAGATGGCTTTGCATTTGAGAACGCTGATTGGTACCCGTGTGGAGAGTACACTCAGAGGAGCAGGGCATGCGGTTCCAAGGCTGAGGCATTAATTTGGGCAAGAAATGATGGGGACCCACACTCAGGGAATGGCAAAAGGGGTAAAGAGTAATGAATAGATATGAGATTATTAAGAGATGGGTTGTCAGGCTTAGGGGATTCATTGGGTGAGAAGGGAAGAAGAGAGGAGACACGGAGGATGCCGGCGTCACTGTGGGATGGAGGGAGGGACAGAGGAGAGATGGTGAATTCAGTCTGAGGGATGTTTGGTAAAAAAGTAGCCATGGGACAGATCTGGAACTGAAGACAGAGATTTAGATAGTCTTTGTGATTCCTCTTGTTGATGACCAATCACAGATAGCGTAGTCCATAGCAACATGGGCTTTTGAATCAGGGGGGACCTAGGTGCAAGTCACTTAGGAACCGTGAGCTTAGACATTACATTACCAAAAATATTTCTTCATCAAAAGCTGGAGTAATGATATTACTTACTTAACAGGATTTAGGGGAGAATAAATGAAGTAACGTTGTAAAGCAGTCAGCCTCAAATAGTGGTGGAAGCAGTGGTAGTAGGATCATCTGCCCTGAAAATGTAGATTCAAAGACTACCAGGACATAGATGATATTTGGAACCACTAGGAGGAATGAGACTAGAATAGAATAGAGTATCAGAATAGAATGGAATGGAATGGAATATTAGAATAAAATAGAATGGAATAGAATGTTAGAATGGAATAGAATGGAATGGAATATAGAATATAGAATAGAATAGAATAGAATAGAATAGAATAGAATAGAATAGAATAGAATAGATATAAGAACACCAACATTGAAAGGATAAGTAAAGAACATACATGGTGGATATTGAGAAGTAGCCATGATGATAAGAGGAAAATAAAGAGATGCTGTAACATCATGGAAACCCAGGGAAGGGAAGGTTTCAAGAAGAAAAGTCATCAGTAGAGTAAAATTCTACAAATGGGTCAAGAAAAGTAAGGGCTGCAAAGTGACATTGAATTCTTGGATAGGTAGGATCAGTGACTCCTGAGACAACAGTTTAATTGAAGAGCAGGGCAAAAGATACAACAGGTTGAGAGACGTTGCTAGATATGGGTCATTACTTAGTATGCAAACACTTTTTATTAAAAATTGCACAGGGCATAAGAGCAAGTTAAAAATGTTTCCTGACAGTAGAAATTAGATTTTGCCTCAGTGCTCTGGTTCAGTGTGTAACAAAAAGACCTTCAGGGCCTCAGGTGGATGCCCCATTCTAGCTTTTTACCCGGCACTGTCAGGCGCCAGCATAGGAAAGGGAAAACGATCATTCTAAAGTCATTTCCTACAGAGGAGACTTCTTGAATACAGCATACAAGCATAATGTGTTTATTCTGTTCTCAAGGCTGTTTTGAAAAGGAATTAAACCCAGTGTAGCATCAGTGGCAGTTTTCTGCATTGCATGCGTATTCACGTGGAGAATTCACTTTCCCACTTAGAGCATTAGAAAGCCTCTCCTGAGCACAAACTGACAACAACCTACATCTCTAAGCCCAGTTTCAGGGTCTTCGCAATGACTTCTGTGGATTCAAAACCAGCCTTCCTTTCCCAATCACACTAACACAGAGAGCACACAGGCTCAGGACTGGCACTCAGATTTACTTATCCTTGTGTGGACTCGTTGTGTGATCTAGGCCTTTACCTGAAAACCTAGCAACAATTATTTCCCTCAAACACGCACACACACACACACTCATTCATACACAGGCACACACCATTCAAAGCCTTTCAACAGGCAAGGGAACAGGCACCCAATGATGCATTTTTAGACAAGAGTGTATAGACATGTCATTCATCAAACCACAGCCAGATCTCTTCTTGCCCAGCATTGCTTTTTTATCATGCAAATCATCTGTAATTATTATTTTTTAATTTTTTATTTTTAATTACAGTTCATGTACAATATTACATTACTTTCAGGTATACAACACGGTGATTAGACACTTGTGTAACTTACAAAGTGATCACCCGTCTGATACCACACATGATTATTACAGCGTTATTGACCACGGTCCCTAAGCTGCGCTGCGCATGCCCGAGCCAGCACTGCCGTTTTAGCCGTGTGTTCCCAGGCAGTCACAGTCGTCTCCAATTTTCAGCTTCTCCTCAATGGGATGACTTGCAGGAAGTGATTCTTATTACTCAACCTCAAGTTTGAGAACTGCTGCACTAATTCTTTCTTTAACAGAGCTGCCTCTGGCCCTGCCTTAACAGGGCCAGACTGGCTGGCTTCAAATCCTGACTCTGTCACTTGCCAGCTGTGGACAGCTTACTTAATCTCTTTGTGCCTCAGTTTTCCGCTTTTTATAATGAGGACAACAATACTATCAGCTGATATGGTAATGAGGAGAACAACATGAATCAACATATGCCAAGTATTTATCACTGTGCATGGCCTTAACCATTGTGCCTTTTATCTTCCCCCTGTAAACCAAGGATGGTAATAATACCTGCCTTAAAATGTGTGAGATGCAAGGAGGATCTGATGCATGTAAGTGCTTGGTTGTCACTATTAAACATCTCCCTCCATGTAGTTTATAGCCTTATCAAATCTTGCTTGGAAAATCAGTATAGCTGCTGGGCAATTTCCTCAAAATTTTTGTGCATCGTTTTGTGAATCTTCATGATGAATCATTTTCCCATTGACTTATTCCCTATTAATCTCACTTTCTCCATTTTTCAAGTTGTGTTTGGAACATCTCAAAGCATGAAATCCAACTCCACATGGAAAGGAGCTTCCTGGGTTGTGGTGGGTGGAAGCTGGCTGATGGTTCTCTCCTTATGAGAATGCATGGGGCAGTGGGAACAACTAACTTTGGGGAAAACCTCCATGGCATTTGTAGTTTCATAGAGATGAGTCACAAAGAAGGTGCACATATACCCTATGTGCAGGCGTGTACAACCTTTTGGCATCTCTGGGCCACACTGGAAAAAGAGTCGTCTTAGACAATACATTAAATACACAAACACTAATGAAAACTGATGAGCAAAAAAAAAGGTTGATGCATAAATTTCATGATATCTGCCACCACTGATAAGCAAAAAAGTCCTTGCATGTGGCCCACAAGCCACAGGTTGGACACCGCTTCTAGTACCTTATCAATTCAGTTCAGCTAAGCTAAGTGGGGACTAGCTTTTATTTGTCATTTTTATGAATATGTATCATATATATCCTGTATATATAAAGATATTTATGTACACTATCACATGCCATGCAGTGTTCTAACCACTTTAGATATATCATATTTATTCTTTATAACTCCTTTATCACATAGTACTAGTATCCTCCTTATCCCCTTTTATACATGGGAAACTAAAGCACAAAATGAGTAAGTAGCTCAAAGAAGATCCACCCAGTAATAAGAAGCAGAGCCAAGACTTGGACCCAGGTAGTCGGGAGCCAGGGGGTACATAGTTACTTAAGCGCTCTCATCTCCAGGGAATTAACACGGGAGACAACTCCCAAGGACACTCAAAGCAGGGCTTCATTTAAGAGGGAGGGAATAAAAGTTTAAAAGAAAGAGTCTGACCTTTTGAGAAGCCTCACATACCTAGAAACTTAGTTATTGCTACTTTGCTCAGAAATGCACCACTAATTGGAGTGAGATGAAGCCTAGCAAGAAAGCTGACTTAAGTACCAAAGAATGAAAAGGGAGATTATCTTGAAAACTCCTGACAACGTTATCGGCAACCAGTGCAGCAAAGCAAGTCCAAATTCAGAGTGAAAGTGAATGCAAATAAAAAGAGAAGTCATTTTATATCTTCTCTTTAAAGTATATAATTTCTAAAGAAAAGATGCCTTTTATGTAACATCTGTATTTCCATGACAAACCTAGGCAAATTTGGGGAGAGCATGATAGAACAGAGACACCTACTGGTAAGAATTAGCCTCACTTCATAAATTTCCATCATTTATTTTATGGTGATTCTCATTATTATGTATTTGTATTGAATATGAACAATATGATAGCAAGATACAGTATCTTTCCTCAGAACATTACATTTTAAAGGGAAAAAAGTGATCCCTGACAGGTATGGCTCAGTTGGTTGGGCATCATCCCCGCAAAGCCAAAGGCCGTTGGTTTGATTCCCAGTCAGGGCACATGCCTGAGTTGTGGGTTCGGTCCCTGATCAGGGCACATACAAGAGGCAAGCGATCAATGTTTAACTCTCACATCAGGGTTCCTCTCTCTCTCCTTCCCCTCCCCTTCCCCTCTCTCTAAAAAATAAATAATTTTTTAAAGGAAAAAATTGAGATGTATCCAACAACCCAAGCACAAGATCTCTACTCATCCTAATAGGAATGCCAAGCTACTTTTTAGCATCCTGCACCATTCACTGTGCTTGAGTACGGCAAACACCAGGCTGGGTCAAAGGTCCCTGGGGCCCTTCATGACTCACATTTCAAGTCAACAGACCTTGATTAAACACTTGCATTCCAAGGATAGGTGAGGAAGAGGCCTCTGCCACAAGGCAGTCCCATCTCAGAGGCCAGGAGCCAAGGTGCTCATCCTTCTGGAGTCTCAGGGTAACTCTAGTCAGGTGCTTCCCATCCAGTCTGGATGCTCCCAGGAATCAGACCTTGTCTGCTCAGATGACATGTTTTTGTCTCCTCTGGGGAACTCAGATGTTACTTTGTTTGCCTAGAGGTGACACTCTTCCTTCAAAAATTTCACAAATGTGTACTCATTTGAATTCTCTCCTACTCCATGTCCGTTGGTTGAAGGTAAAATTGCATTTTGAAAATAGCACTTTTCTAAATTTTGTCTAGGAGAAATAGTTCAGAGAGAAGAAATGGGGAAAACAAATGAAAGAAAATAAAGTGTAGGAGAGGAGAAAAATTTGTAGGGGGGTGGCAACATCACCCTTTTGCTTTAGTGCCATTAGTTAAAACACCTTGGATTCTGTGCAAAGCTACTAAACTCCCCAGCCATAACCATGTATAATTGAAAAGCCCTGATAGCTTTAGAAGAAACAGTTCTTAGTTGGGTTGTTGGTCTGCAATTGTTTATTTTGCTTGTTTTGGTTTCAATGTGGAATCTGGAGTTACAGAAAATTTGCCTACATGGAAGTGCAGTTGGATGACACAAAAGTGACTCAGCCATCCAATGATCCAAACAGGAGAGTGTCATCTGTGGGGGTGAGAGAATTTAGAACGAGACGATGAGATGTGTACATGGGCACTGAGAATGTAGCCAGTTATTGAGATGCACCACCGACAAAAATAAATTCATGAATACTGTTGGTTAAATTTTATTTATGAAGCACGCATTGTGTTTCAAGCTCACAAGAAAACAGTTCTCAGTCAGATCTGTCCTGACCATTGATAAGTTGTAGTCTAGGGGGAGAAATGAGACACATGACTGATCTCTAAGATGGTAAGAGGAAGCCACTGGAAAAGTGAAAACAAGCAAGGGCAAAAAAACCACCCTCTGCTCCTTGGATTCCTTCTTCTCCCACATCCATTTCATCCCCAGAAAGAAAATGGAGGAGGTAGTAGGAGGTAGTTGAACAATTAGAGTTTAATTGTTTAGGAATGCAATTGTTTAGGAATGAAAAGTTAAGGGGCTGAATTAATGGGGCAGGGGGAGATGGATTGGAAAAAAGAAACTTGAAGAATGAATGACTAGAACTTAGGGACTTGGGTGTGGAGCTTTAGGGTAAAGAGTTATATATAAATGTAGGTATAGACATAGAATATTAGAACGGAGAAAAAAATGAACTAAATAGAAATAGAACTAATACTAATACAAATAAAACAGTCAAGAGGGATTCGTTGCAGGAAGGTGGGGTGGAAGGTGACATCATGAATTAGAGGGACCAATGGTATGTAAGTGGAAATATCACCCAGGAGGTTGGAAATGTGAGGCTGGCCCCAGGAAACTCTTTCTACATCAGGAGACCCATGGAGAGAATCCATGAGATTGTGTGAACCCCTCAAACCTTGTGCAAAGAAATGATATTAATTTGTTTATATTGCATGTTAATTTGAAATCACTTTCACTCCCATGTGCTTTTATAGAAGTTTAGTTTAATATAAAGGATTGTTGATTGCAATGGAAGCATCTAGACATGAAAAACAGTAAATCATTAAGCTAATAAGGAAAACACTTCCTCATGAGACACTTTTGATGAGTGCTGACATTGAAAAATTATTTAACTGTTCAGAGAGTGAATAAATCAAAATGAAATAAACCCATCTATGCCAAGAGAAACTAGGAATCAAAAGGTTGAATTTAGAACCAAATATACTTTCAGTAGAATGAGAGAGTAAATACTGTAATCAGTTAACTAAAAGCAGTCATTAATATGTAAGATCTTGCCCTTATTATATAGTTCAGATAAAAAAGAAAGCCAAAAAACAGACAATATAAGTTAGAGGGAATTTATTTATACTATCCTTAAATGAGCATAGGGTCATTTTATTGAAAATAAAGGATAAATTGCAAAGTTAAAAGCCTGAGACCTAGTCAATAAATCAAGTCTATTTAAAACATCCTTAATTGACGAGTATATGCCACATGAATAAGGCCAAGTATTCAGGTTTCAGTTCAAGCAGAATTTTTATTCTGCCAATGGGGTTGAGATGATGAAAAATTTGTACATTTTATATCATTTAGTTAAGTGATAAAATTTTGACAGAATGATGGTTCCTTGTACCAAAACATATTTTTCTAGTAATATCCGCATAATTGAGCATAATAGGTGAATGTTTTATGTATAATTTAAAGGGTCTACAAATCAAAGTTATTCTCATTGCCTGAAATTTTGTTAGTAAGAATACAATTATTTGCAATAAGATATCATCTGACCCTCACAGTAGAATCAGGTTGGTAGACCAGGCAGTGGAGGGAGAGGCTGCTGGACAGATATTTCAGTGGAGAAAGAGGGGGCCCAGGAAGTGAGGGGAGCCACAGCAGGTGGTATGCTGGGGAGCCCTGAGCAGCTCCAAAGAGTCTGAGATCTTGGCCTTGGCAGGCAAGGGGCACCGAAGGTGCAGAGGGCAGAAGGAGAAGCAAGCTGACATGTACCCAGGATAAATAAAAGCTGCCCCACTATGTCTCCCAGACTGGCCCGGAATGCCAATGTACAACTGGGCAGTTATGTTCTTATTTTCAACCTTTCTCATCACTGTTTTGCCGAGAGCAAATTAGCTCTCTTTAGCCTGTTGTGAATGTTGGTGTTTTTGTTTCTCTGCCAAATACGTGGTACCTGACAATATCCCAACCGCATCATTAGGAGATGAGCTTTATAGCAAAAAGATCAAGCAGCATCAAAGTTGTGTATTTTGCAATGGAGCTAAGTCATCATCTGTTAGTGCTTTTTTTTTTTCTCATGTTTGCTTAGACTTTTAGAAGCAAATACCTTCTATTTATGCAAAGAGAGGATGGGCTATGGGAATGACACCATGGGGTTTTTATTACTATTATTATTAACCCTTTTATTTATGTGGAAAGTTTAAAATTTGTTTTTCTCAGCTTAATGTCTCAGGAAATCAGATTGAGAAACTCTAAGAGCCACAGATGGCATTTGTTGGATTTGCATTTGCATACATAAAAATTTTATGAGAATAACACACATATTCATTGGGCACTCTTTGGGTTGAGTGCTGAGACCTGGACAAAATCCTAGAAAATGCTTCTCGAGGAATTCTAAACCAGTTTGCAAGTAATGTGGCAAAATGAATTTTGTATATTTGATTATGTTAATGTAAATGATCCAAAACCATAAAAGAGTACTCTGATACTATGAGAAAACTGATGATTCTGTCTCTCCTGGTGCCCAGACCTTCAGCCTCCTAGGGGCCATTTAATGTGGTGCAGCTGGCCGGCGGCAGCCAGGGCTCATTGGATTGCTGTGTTATGTGCTATCTAAATATAATGTGTTTGGTCATGCCTTCTGCCTGTTTGAGGAGGTCAAATTTTAGCACCTTGGCATATACAAAACTTGCCTGGCGCTTGGAAGGACTAGGAGTCTAAAACAAAAAGCTGTGCACAATAACCAACTCTGCAAACAACAGCTGTGGTCACTGATAAAATAGTCCTTTATTTGTGACTAGTGCAGAGAGGGCTTTTGATCAGTCACATGCAGGTCCTTTCCACCAGATCCTCAACCATAGCTAGCAATATTTATCAGTATTATTATCTCCAAAGGAGAGATATAGCTGGTTATATATACAAATGCATGCATTTGTATGTGTGCATATGTTCCACCAGACTCAAAATGCTTCTATGAAAAACATTCACCTCTTCATGTTAGCATCTTCAGCGCTGCATGGAAGGACAGCTCTACCTGATCTGCAGCACAGATAGAGTTCCTATGGCCCTGTCCACTGTTGTCTTTCAGCACCGGCCATCTAAGGCATTTCCACAGAACCCAAGACTCCAGAAAACCCATTCTGAAAACCTAAGAAGGAAGTGATTCCACTATGGAGATCAAGAGAGATTTCTTTTTAGAAGATGATTCAAAATAGTCATATGCCACCCAGAACATAGACATGTGAGCAGACACTTTTTCCTGCCATTGGAAGCAGAGGGTGTAGGGCAACTTTCACACCTGACCTCCCACTGCTCTTTATAGCTGGTGAATATTTTATAGATGACAGGAAATGAGTGATGGCTAGAGGCTGTGACACGGTGACCACATGTAAGTCAACCACTGACAAACTGCTACCTAAAAAATATGAAATGTAATCATGAGAATGCTTGGGCTATATATAAAATTTGTCTGGACATGTGTCATAATATCATCAATGTATTTTTATATGTAGACTAAATATTCTGTTGGTTGAATTTTGCCTTGCTGACCAGGAACCATTGTAGACATGTCTTCTGTGGAAACTGTTGAATATATGCCATAGTATGAGTCATCACTAAATAAGCACCTACTAGGTGATATATATATTTAAGCTCTAATCTTAGTTTGAATGAGCTCTACTGCCTAAAGAATAGATGCCTCATAGCTGGGTGAATGACGGAACTGGAATTTGAATCCAAAACATGGCCTACAGATTTTTGTGCTGGCAGTCTCGCAGACACGGCGCCGTTACTCGCAGTTGGGTGATGGCCCAGTGCACCCCGCACCTTAGCCGCAGCAGCAGCAGAGGCACCATTGCCGTCACAGCCCCTGCACTGGTGCAGCCATTCTCCCTCCCTCTGCTCTTCCCACCTTCCCTTGCACCATGAATGATCAGCGGAGTGAAGAACAGATTGCTGAATTCAAGGAAGCTCTTTCCCTATTTGACAAAGATGGCAATGGTACCATCACAACCAAGGAATTTGACACTGTCATGAAGTCACTGGGTCAGAACGCAACAAAAGCCAAATTGCAGAATATGATCAATGAAGTGGATGCTGATGGTAATGGAACCATTGATTTCCCAGAATTTTTTACCATGGTGGCTGGAAAAATGAAAGATACAGTGAAGTAGAAATCCACCAGACATTCCAAGTCTTTGACAAGGATGGCAATGGTTACATCAGTGTGGCAGAACTACGTCATGCCATGACAAACTTAGAAGAAAAACTAATAGATGAAGAAGTAGATGAATGCATGTGTTTGTATGTGTGCATATATTTCACCACATCAGGGAAGCAGATATTGATGGAGATGGACAAGTCAGCTCTGAAGAATTCGTACAGATGATGACTGCCACAGGAAGACCTACTTTTAACTCCTTTTTCCCCTCCAGAAGAATCAAATTGAATATTTTACTAAGCTCTTGCAAAAAAAATAATTTACTCATTCTGTTTCTATGCAGCAAAACTGAATGTCAAAAATACCTTCTGTCCACACACACATAATATCTGCATATATTGGTTGCTGGTCCTATTCCCTAAAGGTCAAGCTACACATCAGTTTTACAGTATAAATACTTGTACTACCTTAATGATAAGGAAGTACTTAGTGGACTCCTTCTAGTTTCATTTTCTAATGATGAATACACTGTTTGGGCTGTCCAGTTTCTCATGCATGCAGGTTGACAATACAGTCAGGCATGTGTATCAAAAACAAAAAATGAAAAAACAAATTCAAAACCTATTCAAATGGGTTCTAGTTCACTTTGCTAGTATAAATTGTCATAGCTGGTTTACTGAAAGCAAATACATTTAAAATTGGTTTACCTCAGGATGCATGTAGAAAGACGGGTGAAAGATAAACTATCTAGATGTAACCCTAGACTAGCAGGATGGTCCTCTTGTGCTTCCATGTGCCCTGACCCATGGTGACGCTGACACATGCTTGTGGCATGTGCACGTGTGTTGGTTTAGTGTTGTCTTCCTTGTACTGGAGTGACGTGGGTGTCAGGCTGTGACCATTTACACAAGTTTTTAAAAAGAAACTTTTCCCAAGGGAGCATCTTTGGACTCTCTGTTTCAAAACCTTCTGAACTGTGACTTGGAGCCAGCAGAAGTAGACAGTGGCCATGGACTTCAGCACAACCATCAACATTGCTGTTCGAGAAATTACAATTTACATCCATTCCAAGTTGTAAATGCTAGTTGTTTTATTTTTTTTAATATTTTATTTATTTATTTTTTAGAGAGAGGAGAAGGGAGGGAGACAGAGAGGGAGAGAAACAGCAATGTATGGTTGTCCCCTCACTGGGGACCTGGCCCGCAACCCAGGCATGTGCCCTGACCGGGAATCAAACCGGGACCCTCTGGTTCCCAGCCCGCGCTCAATCCACTGAGCTACACCAGCCAGGGCTAGTTGTTTTATTTTTCTTTCCAATAAAAAGTCCATTAACTTGCCCTGGCTGGGTGGTTCAGTTGGTTGCAGATTTGACTCCTGGTCAGGGCACCTACAAGAGGCAACCGAACAATATTTCCCTCTTATAGCTGTGTTTCCCTCTCTCTCTCTCTCTCTCATCAATAAACATATCCTCAGTGAATATTAAAAAGAAAAGACCATTAACTTAAAGAAAAAATATGACATACCAACTAAAGTTTTGGTTTAAAAAAGATGGAATCAATTACTATTTGTCATATATCACTCTTATGTGATAAACATTTACCTAATCAAAAGTTGAGTCTTTTATTTTGAGACAAATCGTATAATTGAAAATCCCACATAATATTTAGAAAACAGTATCAATCAATGATCTATCAATAATGTTAACTTCAACATAACCAGAGACACTGAAATTAAGAACAGTCTAACAATAGACAGGGGAGAGGGGGGAGGGGACAATGGGGAGAAGAGATTTCAGGAATCACTGTAGAGGACACATGGACAGAACTAAGGGGGAGGAGGGAGGCTGGGGGGGTGGGACGGGAGGGGAGAGGCTGCAAATAACTGTAATTAAACAAAAAATTAATTAAAAAAATAATGTTAATTTCTATTAAATTTTTTACTAGTTTATTTTTATTGTGTTTTCCCTTACCATTTATCCTCCTTATGCCATTTCCACCCTACTCACTCCTCTCCCCCTGCAATTGCCATACTGTTGTTGTATGTCCATAAGTTTTTTCTTTTTTGTTCAATTCCTCCACTCACCAACTGCGCCCCCTGCCAGAGCTGTCAGCCTGCTCTCTATCTATGAGTCTGTCTCTGTATTGCTTGTTAAGTCAGTTTGTTCATTAGACTCCACTCTAACTGTTTATTTCACTTAGCATAATATTCTCCAGTTCCATCCATGGTGTTGCAAAGGGTAAAATCTTCTTTTTTTACAGCCAAGTAGTATTCCATTTTATAAATGTCCCATAGCTGCTGCTTCCAAATCTTGGCTATTGTAAATAATGCTGCGATGAACATAGGGGTATATATACTCTTTCGAATTAGTTTTCAGGTTTCTTCGGATAAATTCCCAGAAGTGCAATCGCTGAGTTCCATTTTTCATTTTTTGAGGAAATTCCATACTGCTTTCCACAGTGGCTGCGCCAGTCTGCATTCCCGCCAACCGTGCAGAAGTGTTCTCCTTTCTCCACATGCTCTCCAGCTCTTATTATTTGTTGATTTATTGATGGTAGCCGTTCTGACAGGTGTGAGGTGATATCTCATTGTGGTTTTAATTCATATTTCTCTAACAATTACTTCTATAAAAATGTAATATTTTAATTCAGAAATTAATTAAAATGTCCTACAATGGACATGTAGGACATGTAAGATGTCCTACAAATTAATTAAAGTGTCCTACAATTTAGTATATGGCATTTTCTTATAGCAAATATTTAAAACAAAGATTTGCTAAATAGATTTGCTAGTAATTAATGAAACTTTATCATCCCAGCTTATATCATGGTAAATATCATGAATCCATCAAAAACCAAATAACAACAGCAGTGCAAAACATAATAAATAATAGGTCAGAAATCTAAATATCAGAACTGAGAAAGGATCAATGTAAATATAAACAGAAGCTATATATAGCCAGATAACTCTGATCAAAGTCCTAAGTCAGAGTAATGTTGAAAGACTAAGAGTTCTATCCTTTGGGGGATATGGAAGGTAGCCTATCTCCTCTTCCATTGATGGAAATTATCCAAAGCTTAGCTTGGGAAACATCAGGATCAAGATGTCATTGTATGGATCATCAAAGTAAAATAATAATTACAATTTACTGATAACCACTCTTGTTATTATTATATGGGCATAGGAATTATGGTCCAGTGTGTATATATATCAAGAACTTTTTACAAAACATTACTTACCCTTCCTGGTATTTTCTGTTATAGTCTCACTTATTCTTTTCCACTTTTTTTAAGTACTGATGATGACTCTCAGAATTGATTTATAACCCACAAAGGGGTTGCTACTTACAGTTTGAAAAGTGCTGTTCTAACTCATAGATAAAGAGAACAGATTAATGGTTGTTTGCTGGAAGGAAGGGGTGTTAGAGGACTGGGTGAAAAAATTGAAGGGATTAAGAAGTACAAATTTATAGTTACAAAATAGCCATGGGGATTTAGAGTACCCCATAGGGAATACAGTCAGTAATATTGTAATAACTATGTATGGTACCACGTTGGTACTGGAAATATCGGGGGAACACTTTGTAAAGTAGATATTGTCTAACCACTGTGCTATACACCTGAAACTAATACAGAATAATGCTGAATGTCAACTGTAATTGAAAAGTAAAAGTTAAAAAGAAAAATACTATTCTAAGGACCTCTTCATAGATAGCTGCCACCAAGCTGAGGTAGGACCTGCGCACTAGGGGCTTGAATAACAGAGAGACTGGCATACACAGTACACTCACTGGTGCGTTTTATTTAATAATCCATTTACATAGACAACAGCAAAAGAATTCCCCAACACTTTTAATTTATAATCCACCACCAGAGGAAGTGTTTTTAAATTTGCCAACATCAGGAACTTTATTGTTGCTAACTTTACCATTTTAATCTGTTATTTTGTGGTACTTCCTTATTTATCTTGCTCCGACATCCCTCTGGTATAAGTGACTTTTATAGCTCCTGGACCCACATATTCTAACTTGTATTGGGCTGCTTTTTAGAATGCAGGTATTAATTACCTACTTAAAACATCATAACTACTTACTTGCAAGAGTAAATAGAATTTAGTTTCTCACAATTTTAACTGTTTTTCCTGCTGACTAGGGTTCAAAACCTCTATGACTTCCGTCTCTTTTTCAAACCACATTACATTTACTTTGGAAGAGCATGTGTGCATTGGCTCCGAGTGTTCTTAGCTCCACCCCACGTGAAAGATGGACCATGTGTCAGATTATACACCCTGACTGAATTCATTTCCTAGGACTTCAGTAGCAAAATTAGGCCACAAACTAGGTGGCTTAAAACAACAGAAATTCATTCTCTTGCAGTTCTGGAGGCCATCAAGGTGTCAGCAGGGCCACACTCCCTCCGAAGGCTCTAAGGCATAATTCTTCCTTGCCCCTCCCTAGTTTCCAGCGCTTACTGTCAATTCCTGGAATTCCTTGTCTGCTAGGGACACCACCCCGATGGATCTCTGCCTCCATTGTTACATCTTCCCTCTGCGTGTGTCTCTGTGCTTCTCATGGCCTTCTTTTATGGACACCGGATTAGCAGCCACCTTAATCAGATATGACCTTATCTTAATTAATTATATCTGCAAACACTTATTTCCAAGTAAGGTCACATTCTGAGATTGAGGACGTACATGAATTTTGGAGGGACATTAGTCAGTCCAGAATGCTGACTTTCCAAAAGGACTAGGCACTAATCTAGAAATGTAACTTGTATATCAGTTACCAGCATCCACAGAAATGGGCTTAATAGACATTTAGAAGGAAAGAATGCACTAACTTCCAACACGAGGTTATAACAATAAAGTTCTTCAACCTGTAAAATTATACTGGTTAATAATTCTGCCCCAAACTCTGTAATTCATATGAAAATATTGGCATTTATATAGAATCATATAACTTACAAAACACTTTCACATGCATTAACAACTTCATCACTACAGCCTATTCATGTAAATAAAATCATCATGATTAGCCCCAGTCATAAATGAAGAAATCTTGACTCCATGTCTTGACTCAGGTCATGCAGTTGATCTCGTAACACAGACTCAGGAAGAAGGTCAAACCTTCTGACTTCTCATCCAGCATTCTTTGTACTGCCAAGCTGAACTGTCCTACGTGCAGGTGTTTAAAGCAATAGCTATGAACCCCAGGCTGCGAGAGGAGGTCTACGTGGGATTAGAGACCACTCCAGCATCACCTGTGAGGTCCTTTTCAGCTGACTGCACCTACCTACCCAGAACCTCTGAATAGTGTTGAAAAACCCCCACAAGACATAACAACCCACCCCATTTCGAGAACTGAGATCCACAGGTTAAAAATTTTAGGAAGAGCCTCTAAATGCATTTGTGTCTGAGGACAGAGCTTCTCCAACTTAAATGTGTGTATGAATCCCTCAGGATTCTTGTAAAAACAGACTCTGATTCAGCAGGTCTGAGGTGGGCCTGAGGTGCTACATTTCCAATAAGCTCCCAGGTGCTGCTGCTGGTTTGAGGACCACACTCTGATTGACAAGGCCTTAATTAAGTAGTCTTCATGACAGAAGTGACTCTATATAGATAACAGGATATGTCTGTGTGATTGTAGAAAATGTCCCCATTTTCTACAGCTGTAAAAAGCAGGACCTCTCTGCCTAGTAAGCACCCCCTCAGTCCCTACTCAGTACTGAAATGGTGGAGCCTGTTGAAATCTTGGTCCCCAGCTGAAGCTGTCAAAAGGAGCCAAACTGGACTCCATTAAAGGCCCTTGTTTGTGATGCTTGGCTTCCTACCATGAAGAATACCTGTCATCCATGTGACAGAGACCCTCAGTGAGCTGCGGCTGCTTGCTGGCCCTGGGACAGCACGGCAGCCCACCACTACAAACAAATGTAACGTGAATCACAGGTTGTCTTCGGTGGCCACTGGGCTTGGCTTCCATCAAATGTTTCCCTCAGCAGAGATGTTGCATTTCAGTGAGCCTCTCACAGATCTTCTGTTTGCTGGTGTTTCTATAATGTGGTCTTAATGACACTGACCTCAAAAATACTTTTCAGAAGAGGTTTACTGCAGAGATTCATTAAAAGGAAAAATAATGATTGCATTAGGGCTTTTGTTTTTTCTTTCTTTGAAGCTGCTGAGACATAGTTTTTAGATATTGGGATAACAGTGGAAATAAATTCTGGCAATTCTCTGTTAATGGTGATTGATGAGCTGATGAGTCCAACTAAGTGTCCAAGGAACAAAGCCAGTTTTTAATGGCACTTTAATTCGGGAAATTTAGAAGACTTCCTTGCAGAAATTGGAAGTTGGAGTGGGTTGGAGAAATAATTCAACAAATAAGCATGCTTTCAGGGAGCAGCTAGTATAAATGGGCTGTTAAACTTGTCTTTGGCCCATGTGATTTCTGAATATACACTTAAGGTAAGATTTTATAAAAGAGACTAGTTCTGGCAAATAATAGAGTATGTATGTCATAATGTTTTCATGGACAATAGACTGTTATTTTACTCCAAGACAGAAATATCTCTATTTCTTTTTTTTAAGACTTTTTTATTTATTTATCTTTAGAGAGAAGGGAAGAAGGAGAGAGGGACAGAAACATCAATGTGTGCTTGCCTCTCATTTCCCCCCTACTGGGGGCATGGCCCTCACCCCTGGCATGTGCCCTAACTGGGAATTGAACCAGCAACCCTTTGGTTCTCAGGCCAACGGCACTCAATCCACTGAGCCACACCAGCCAGGGCAGAAATATCTCTATTTCTATTTCAAAACCTAAAGTTCTTATCAGAATATCTGTAATATGAAGAAATATTACTCTTAGAAATAAAGATGCAAGTCAAGGATCATTTTGAGTTTTCTATCTGAATGAGATAGTAATGGAGGTATGTGAAAGCTACTTAATCTCCCTCGTAAACTTAGTCACAAACATGAGACTCCTGAGATCTCCATCTCCATAGCAAGTAACGTTGAGATTCTATGTCATGAATATTTTTATAACCTATTCTCTTTTTTACTGCCATTGCAGTAGAAACATCTCTCGTCTTCCATTGCACCCCTATCCCAGCCAGTTGCACATGTTGCAGTTAGTGACCTTCCCAAAATACAGATCTGAGAGGCCGTTTCCTTGCTTAAAATCTGTTGGTGGCTTTTATTCCTCAAGTTTTAGCAAGCATTGGAGTCACCCAGAGAACTTGTTAGAACAGAGATTGCTGGACCCCTCCTCAGAGTTGCTGGCTCAGTAGGTCAGAGCAGGGCCTGAGAATTTACATTTCTAACAAGTCACCACATGAGCCAATGCTGTGAGTATGAGGACCACATTTTGGGAAAACTGTTCTTTGGAAAAAAGTCCACCAAACTCTTCATTATCAATGCATTGAATATTCTCCAGAATTTTTCCATTGCTTAATTTCCCAGATGGGCCCCAACCACACTCACATTTGTGCCTCCACCTGCATGCCTTCACCTGCATCCAATCACACCAAGCTACTCAACTCCTTGAAACCAGGGCTTTCACAAGGTTGTGAAAGTTGTGCACTGCAAAAATGATAGAGTCATCCTCATGTTCTTTTCTCTCTCTTGGTACTCTCTGGAGTGAACCCTGGAACCACCATGGACTCCTCCATGTCATGCCTCCTTATGGATGTCCCAGTCCTGCAAAATTACTTGAAACTTTCTGAGCAAACCATGTTCTGGGCTTTGAAGCCCTTGGGTACCTGTCCTCTCAGCCTTGATCCCCTTTCTGTGTGGAAACATCTACCCACCCTTTAAGGTCTCCCTCTCAAAAATATGTATGATTTGAATTCTTCTTAGAGCAAAGAAAACATTTTTCCAAGAGGAAAGGAAGACTGTTATGGAATCTGGATAAAACTGTAAATATTCTAAGTTCAAAACATTACGTTTACAAAATCTTTTTCTCCCTGAAGTTCTCATGAATTATCATTTTAAAGAACTAGAAAATTGATAAGAACTGAAAAAAGAAGGGAGGCTTCTTTTGTTCTAGGTCTGAACAAATCTAAGATGTGTATTCATACCGACAAGGTATTTTAACAAATTACACTAATAAATAATCATTAAATGGAGTATGCAACATTCCTAAGTATGCATTTTAATGATGTGTTTTATAATTTTTCTGTGATGCTTTACTTCTGGCTACATGAAACAGTGACAAATGAGTGTATTTGCGTGTGTTCTTGTGTGGGGGGGGTGCATGCATGTAAGTAATTTTAAATAGATAGCCAACATTATTAATTCTTTTGGGGGGCTTCACATTTTATTGAACAAACCTGAGTCTACCCAGTTCTATACATGGAACTATCACTTTCTTCTCTGGTTGGATTAACTGCATGTCGTGAAGGTCTCGCCCCTGCCAAAACCCGTGGGTGACCGCAACTTGATGCGTGAAAGAATCTCATATCGAGACACGCGGGGAAAGAGAGTCCGGAGCCACGGGACCAATTCCTCCATCTCAGGAAAAGGCCTCATGGGTAGCTTAGCCAGGGTTTTTATTAAAGTTTTGGGACACATTTACATTGGATTGATTATTCATGGGATTAAGCAGAATAGGGATAGGTTTACTCATTAGCAGAGCATTAGGATGTAAATTCAGGTCAGGTGGCAGACAGGACCAGGATAATATATTAAACAGGGCTCAGCAAGCCAGAATTTCTTAAGATACATCTTTGCCAAATTCCCATTAGAGAGTTCCCATTCCACAGACATGATCCACACTTGCCCACACGGGAATCACACAGAGCTGCGCTCAAAACGCGTAAATTCTCAGGACTGCATGTTTACACACGTGTGGAAAGCACTGCTACAACTGCAGGTTCCAAATCATACTCAGCAAAAAATTGTGATAATGAATACAGCATTTTTTATTTTTCTTTCCTTATTTCTTTCTCTTTTTTTCTTTAAATCCTCACCCAAGGATGTCCATTGATCAGAGAGAGAGAGAGAGAGAAACATCGGTCACCTCCCATATGTGCCCTGATGGGGAATCAAACCCACAACCTTTTGTTGTATGGGACAGTGCTCCAACCAACTGAGCCACCTGGTCAGGACTATAGCACTTTTCATTAAGAAAATATACCCTTCTGTGAGTGAAGTCCCAAGCTGATATGCAGTCAAAAGCAGGATTCTCAAAAAATAAGGTAAAGAAAAAAAAAGCAATCCTCTCAGCATAATGAAAAAAAGGAAGAATTAAGAAAAAGTATAGAGCTTAAACCTTCGAAAAGATTATGTTACTAACTGGACCTGAAAAGATTATGTCACTGGTCTGTTACCACAAAATGGGCAATTTATAATATGAATTTCTATTGTTAAAAAAATTCTATTGGTGGCTAAACCTTTTAGGCTAACTTTGGAAGCAGTAGAAAATGACTAAAAATCTGTGTTATTTTTCTTGTGTGATTAAAAAATATTTGGATCCTCCAAGGTCCATTCTCATTTTCTCCAGGTCTATGGACTTCTCCCTTCTTTTGGGTTATTCTTTTATTCAAAGTAGATTATGAAGTGCCTGCTCTGTGTGAGGCACTGTAAGAAATTCTGTAGAAGAGATATAATCATTGCCTTCCATAATTCTAGGATCATGTTTGAGAAACAGAACTATCTCCTATGAAATGGTCAAATTATTATTTGAGAAGGTTGTAAGGTTTTATGGATGGAGCAGAACTGATCAAAACTCTGGCCAACTTAAGCTAACGTGGGGGAGAGACAATGTACTGAGATGTACTATTTGGGCAGAAACTAAGACTCCCCATAATGCAAGTTTGTCCTTCCTCCTTCTGGAACACTGCCATTAATGTGCACCTACCCAGCCACTCCAAATCTCCAGGTCTCTGAGATCAAACTGCAGATTTCCTGGAGGAGGAGAATCTGCCTGGGCCAGCCTGGAGCAGAGATTGTCCCCTGGGTCAACATGCCATGGAGGTAAGGTTGCCAGATCAAGTACAGAATGCCTGGTGAATTTCCTATGAACAGCAAATACTTTTTTACTATAGGCGTGTCCTGTAAAAGAAATTGATTCAAATACAATGGGCATCTGTATTTTTATTTCCTAAATCTGGCAGTCCTGCAAAGAGGCAGCTGAGCACAGGCAAGGCTGCCAAGGGAGAATGTGTAAGTTCTAATAACCGTTAAGAACTGTTGGTGACACCTTCTATGCATTTGGTCAACTCAGGAAATAAAGGCCACGAGCATCCGGAGCAGACAGGCCACCTTGAGATCTGGAGGCCCAGGGGAAGCTGCATTGGAAGTGGCAGGATATGGGCACATGGAGGATGGTAGAGGAGGTAGTGACTGGTGGGGTGAAGGGGAATGAGGGGCAACATGCCCAGGAAGCAGCAAGGGTCCCAGCCTGGCTGGAAGGGAAATTCAAGCCAATTCAACCACCAAGAGTGATCGATAAGGAATAGAATGATGAAACTAGATGAAAAACACATGGAACGAAAACAGAATCTTTACCAGGGTCTCAAAATCAGAATCAGTTACTGATTCCTCACACTCCACTAGGGATGGACCCAGATGGCATGTAATTAACATAAGTTAACCATTTATGTATAGTTTTAGAAAGCAGCATGTGTTGATCTTTATTTTCCTTTTGCTCATCTTCCTGAGTTTACTTTAGCTCAGCTAAGTAGAAGAGGCAGCATCTTTGAAGGTAGGCAGCTATTCAGAAAAGTCCAACTTGGATTCTTCTTGATTCATTTGCACCAAGTATGCACCAAGTAAGAGAACCATCTGTCCGTATGGTCCTCCTAATGACACCAAGCACATGACTGTAGGATGTTGAAACAACCACCATCTAAGCATTGAGATCACACAGAATAAGGAACTGGATTCTTCTTATAGCCCAACAGGAATAGACGTATGAGTTGGGAAGCTCTCAAATAACTTAATAATCAACATTTTTAGCAATTTATAGCTTGCAAAGTGCTATCATGTATTTTATTTTATGTGTTCTTGTATTAGCATTATCTGGAGAAACAGAATCAATAGAATATATGATATATATGCAAGTACACATACATAAAATAAATTCAATAGATAGATATGTGTACAGAGAGAGACAGACAGACATTAAGAAATTGGCCCATGCAATTGTAAAGGCTGGCAAGTCTGAAATACTCAGGGCAAGACAGCAGGCTAGAAGTTCAGGTAAGAGTTGATGTTGTAATAATCTATAGTCCAAAATCCACAGGGCAGGCCAGGCAGATTGCAAACTCAGGGATGGTTTCTGTGTTGCAGTCTTGAGGTAGAATTGCTTCTTCTTTGGGAAACCTGTCTTCATTCTTAAGACCTTCAACTAGTCCATGAGGCTTCCTTGTGTTATGGAGGGCAATCTACTTTACTCAAAGTCTACTGATTTAAATGTTAATCACATCTAAAATATACCTTCACAACAACTTCTAGACTGGTGTTTGATCAAACAACTGGGCACCACAGCCTAGGCAAGTTGGCACATAAAATTAACCATCACAGTTCTCAATGTAATGCTATATAGTATTAATTGTCCACATTATCTAGATGGAAATACTGAGTCCCAGAAAAGCTATCCCATATTATGACCACCTCCCTCCTTAAGCACCTATTAGACTCCCTGAAGATTCATTTCTTTATCTATAAAGAAATGGAATATTTCAAAGATTTCTTATACCTTGAGTGCTCTATGATTTTTTATGGTCGAGGTATCAAGTTAAATTACATTCTGTTGAAAGGATGCACTCCACTCACTCTCTGCTTGTGTCCTCCTCCACCAGGACTATCATTCACGCACTGAAGAGAAAAGTCGAAGCACTTAACATTGTGTTTTCTTGGGAGGGGAGCTAAACAGTCCACAGAGGCGAGCCATGGTCCCTGCCCCTCAGGGGCTGGCAGAGATAGTGACTTCATGTTCTCCCAAGCTGACCCAGTCTCTGTTTCTTTGCTCTCTGGCTTCTGAAGACTTCCATAAGAACAAATTATCTAAAAATTGGTTGCCTCATTGGAGTGGGTCTCCCCATGTCTCTATTGCTCCCTTCCTATAGAATTACTACAAATATTAAAGTTCCCTTCACAAGCCTCTGCCTAATGATTTGCTTCCTAAAATCAAATCTTTTCAAATACAGAAATATATCATGAGTAGTGAAACAAAGCTTATTTCAGGATATACTGAGAAAATATCAAAGCACTATCTTTACTCATAAGATAACCAGAAATTCTCCTCTCAAAGAATTTTTTTTATATGAGAATAAAAAACCAAAAGAAGAATTTGGTAATATGTAGAACTGAGTTCATTCTCACACCACCACCACCCCTGCCCCCACAAATGAAAGGCATTATGCAGGTTTAGGGCTGAATTAACTTATATGAGGATGACTTAGTCTTTGCAAACCTCTCATTCAATAGCCCACAAATGGGGAGGGGGAAAGAATTGAACTCTTGAGTTCCTGTTGCCCATAGGGCCAGAATAATTAAGTCAACTGAACCTTTCAGTGACAGTCATTCTTCACATGTGTACTGTTATGCAAATCAGCTGAGAGTTCTTTTTTTTTTTTTAACTATATTTTATTGATTATGCTGTTACAGTTGTCCCACTCTTCCCCCGCTTCTTGCCCCCCAGAGTTCTTAAGCATGGAATCTAATTTGTCCTCCGATGGCCAGGGAAACATCTGAGAGAAGAAAGGACTAGTGGTGAACCAAGGGCCACCAGCCTTAGAGGACAGCATGTGTGTTCAAGGAATCCAGTTGCTAGAACTACAGTGAAAGATGGTTCTTCCTTTGGTGCAAATCAAAGCATTTACTTTCTGGTTTGCTGCATCCAGAAGTCTGCTGGGAAGGAGCTAGAAATAGAAGATGGGTAGATGAAAATCATGAGATGCTTTTTTTAAAAAATTTAACCTTTATTATATTTCTTTCCATTACCACTAAGTCTCCTTATACCCCCCTCCCCCCCAGCAATCACCACACTGTTGTCCAGGTCCATGAGTCCTTTTTCTTTTTTGCTCAGTCGCTCCACCCCCTAAGCTCCCCACCAACTCCTCATTTCTTTCTTCAACAAATGGTTCAGCTTTTGGTTTATAGGCTCAGAAATGCCACTGTGCTTTTTTTTTTTTTTTTTTTTTTTTTTTTTTTTTTTTTTTTTTTTTTTTTTTTTTTAAGTAGACATGATGCTTTTTGCAGATCTTTTCCTTCCTGGCAACTTAAATAAGTTGATTTTCTCCTGAAAATTCTTGTTGTCTTGTTTCCCCATGTTCTTTTTTATTGCTGATCAGGATTTTTTAAAAAATGTATTATATCCCACTAAGAAGATAAAGCAGGAATTGCTAAAGAGTTAAGAGTTATAACTCACTCACTTTCACCTCTCAGCATGTATTTGTGAAGGAAGGAAGAAGGAAGAAAAGAAGGAAGGAAAGGAAGGAGGGAGGAGAGGTTAGGGGAGACAGGTGAAAGTACCTGCACTGACCTTCGAAGCAAGGCGCAGAAGTTTCCATGTGGTTTTGTGGAGTGCCGAATGTCAGTGAATATAAAGCAGATTATCACCCTGGAGGCCCAAGCTGGAAAACTTTGCATATTTTAAGACTCAAGGCAGGTCAAGTTCACCTGAAGCAACCTCAATCCAAATCTTTTTTTAATTGAGATATAATGGATATATAACATTGTATTAGTTTCAGGTGTACATCACAATGATTTCATACCTGTATATATTGTGAAATAATCACCACAATAAGTTAACATCCATCACCACACATAGTTACAATTTTTTTTTCCTGTGATGAGAACGTCTAAGATCTACTCTCTTAGCAATTTTCAAATATATAACACAGTATTGTTAACTCTAATGACCATGTTGTACACTACATCCCAAGGACTAATTTATTTTATAAATGAAGTTTGTACCCATTTACCCCCTTCACCCATTTCAACCCCGCCCTCTACTTCAGTCCAACTCTTAAATACTATTGGCAAACTAGATTGTTCCAAACTAAGGTAAATAAGCTACAGTTGTCTGGGTTTGGCATGGAAACCACTGCTTAGGTGAGAGAATGTGTTTGAAAGTGTTGCAAATATGAACATTAAAGAGAACATTAAATTATATTTCAATGGGGAATAAACAGTTTGTGTTCTCTATTTTGCCCCAGTTATGGCCGAAGCCTTTTCCAGACACATTCCCAGCTGTTCTTATGCACATCCCTCCTTCCATATAATAGGGCACCTCACAGGCAGGATCTGGTTTGATCCCTAACAACCTCGAAGGCAGGCAAGCAAGTGTGAGGTACCTCATTTTGAGGGCGCAGTCACTGAAGCTTGAAGTGGGAGCCAACTGGTCCTGATGGCCAGTGATGCAGAATCTGTGTTTTAATTCCTTGTCCTGCATTCTTTCCACCACAAAACACCCATTATCTTGAAAGGAAATAAAATCAGCAAGTAGGTAAATTGAGGCAAGTTTCCTACTGCCTGACTTCCTGTTATAAGCAGCAATCAATGCAACCAACTCTTGGTACCTCTTAATATAAATGCAGGGGGCCCTGTTCCCAACTCCAAATTGATCGGGAATGTCTGTGTCTAAGCAAAGAATTTAAAATATTATCAAGACAATTCAAAAGGGAAGAAAAGTTTTATCCAGAAATAATGTCTATTCCCAGTAACTAATGGCTTGGAACATACACAGTGTGATATTTTTCAAAGCTTTGCCATTTGAATTTCTTAAGCAACGAAATTGTATTTTAGCAATTCAATCTTAGTGACAGGACTAGATGTGACTTGTCCTGGGTTTGGTTTGCAGACAGGACTGGAATTAGCAAAATATTTTAGTTTATAAACAGAATCACCAAATGTTTGAGGTAAAAGGAGCCTTGCAGATGATCTAATCCAGATCACCAAGGAGACCGACCAGCATCACACAGGTAACTGTTTGGAATGTCTGCTTCATTTGCTATGTACAAACACAAGTCCATTTGCTAGAGCTCAGAGAAACCACCAGCTCTAGAGGCCAGGTTTTGGAGGTAACAGGATTAAAAACCTAACTCCTGCATAGTCATGATGAATGAAGCAATACCTAAATTCCACAAGGGTTTGCTGTACTAAAGTAAATCTCCATGTTTGGAAGTGTATCCTGTAGCCTAGAGCAAAAATTCACATTTGTTATATTTATTGTGTTAAAAAAAACTGCAATAAGACAATAAACTTGCATTTGGCTTATTACATCACATATCATCCTCAGTATATATTGAAAAATCTGTCTAAGGGGTTGTCTTTCTGGAAGAACTCTAAGTTTCACAAGATATTTAAAATAAGCCGTTTCTTTACATTGGGAGCAAACGGATTTTGACAGATTGAATGTGAACATGAGACTGAAAGTAATGTACTTCAAAACCTTATGGTTTCTTTAACATGAATGTGGGGTCCCTAACAGCTAGAGTGTTTGTGTTTTTGCTTTAGCAATTCTTTTTCTTCAAGAATGTACTCCAGTACATTTTCAGGTGTTGAAGGCGTCCATATTTGTGAAATTGACATCAACTAGAGCACAGACTGCATTATCATTATTTCAAAAATTAGCTACCAAAGTAAAATGACCTACAACCTAGCTCGGATTGTGGAGTCAAGGGAATCTGAAGGTCCACTTTGTTATTTGTCCAAAACGGTGAAAGGTAATAGAATGGTTTCATTTGTATTTCTGTTTTTCTCCTTGCTCTGTGAAGTGATAAACATTAACAACATGCATCCAAAATGGTCAGGTGAACAAATAAGACAATATGGAAAGTCCAGAATATGGATTATCAGTACTGGGTGATGGCAGTCATCCCAGTACTTAAAATACCCAAAAATATATTAGCAACAGTGTGACCTCCTAGAAAATACAGAAGGATCTAGTCCTTTATGGCAAGAGCTTAATGAGTGGATGGGATCTGACCAGTGCTTCCTAAGGTATATTTTAGTGACAGGCTATTATAAATGTCACCTTGCCATTGGCTTCTGAGGGTAGAGATTCCAGGTAAGCATTCCTAACTTGCCCTTAGTAAAACCTCCTAGTCTATTATCTATGGATTTACCTAAACCTTCCCAGTCTTCTAGGGCAGGTGAAGAGAACATTTATTGTAATACGTTGATATGCATTTTTAAAGGAAACTCTGAAATATACCCAAGTAAAAAGTACTTAACTTAGTTTTGTTTGAAAAGAAAATATAAAAGAACTAATAATTAAATACTGTTCTTTAACTTAAAGAACCACAAACCTGTATTTAATATCCGCAACACATTCTGAAATATATTATCCCATGGTTTTCTTTCATAGCAATTTAAAAAGAAAGTTAGGAGCTGGAAGAAAAAAATGAAAGCTATAAACAAGGCATAAGAGGAGAAAGGGGGAAAGGTAAGGAGAATGGCCCAGAAGTAGAGAAACTTAGAAGGATAAATAGAAGAGCAAGAGAAGTTCCGAAGTCCTGATGTCAGTTAGAGATAAACTGATTTTTTCAGTCTAATGTTTACTAATCTGTGTGGCCTCAAGATGTTTTATCATTGCTTTTTGAAATGTGTACTAGATGTTGAATCTCTAAGCAGTCACCATCAGAGGTACAAACAATAACAGATCAATGACATCTCCCAAGGTCATTGGCAAAGGTCAGATGAAACCAGGCCAGATCTGACTAGGTAAGGGAGGTATCAGGTTTCCTCCTTCTCCAAGAATTGTGTGCTCTAGGTACACAATGTTTTCACTAAGCAAATTAAGTGCTTCCTTCCACTGCCTTCAAACCTTAATCTCCACACCAATCTTATCAGTCTGGAACACTGGGTTCCGGTGAGGAAATCCAAAGTGGGCTGTCTGAATCTTACTTGGTTTTACAGATCTCCCACATATCTGTTCTTGGTCTTCATCTTTCAAGACCGAAGTTCTAGGTTCAGGGGGTATAGCTCAGGGGTAGAGCATTTGATTGCAGATCAAGACCAAAGTTCTGTTCATTTCAGCCTCTAATAATGGGAGGAACTTTCACAACAACCGTGAAATAACTATGACTGATGGCTTCATTCAACAGATTCGTAAACTGAAACACAAAGGCTAAATAACTTGCCCAAGATTACACAGTAAGCAGTAATTACAGCCAGGCTCTGAGCTGGGAATGTCTGACCATAGAACCCAGGCACTGGACCTCATTTTCCACATCCTTGGGCCGTCCCTTTTCCTTCTACTTCTAACTTCTGGCGGCTGCTCCTCTGCCTACAGTGTCTGCCCCACACCCAGGTCACCATGGACAGTCTTCAAGCTCTTCTTCATGAAATCTTCCTGGACTGAATGAAGTTGGCTCCTATTCTTCCTTCCCCACATGAGGCTGCCCAGAGTCCACACATCCCAGGATGAAGGCTCTCCTGAGTCAATTCTGCCATCAGGGCTAAGCATATAAATAGCATTTGTTCTAAGAGAAGCACTGTTGTCCCCAGTGCCAATATTATCTCTCCATGCGTAGGTCTGCATTCATGTTTTTAGTTATAGAATAAAACTTCTAGAAATCATGAATCCCTTCCAGCTTATACAGCATGTATGGTGATTCACTTGAGAAAACATAAAGCAGGGGATTAAGAGAAAAAACTACCCATAACTAAGACAAGAGAGATGATTACTCCCCCAAACTATTCCCAATGGTGGTTATTCCTAGAAATATGCCTAAGAACAATGGGCAATGAAGGGAAGAATGGATTTTTTTCAAATTACGTAGGCCCTAGAATTTAAATGTATATACCACGTTAGGCTTCTGAGTGAAGTTAAGTGGTAAAAAGTGAATGTATTGGTATTGGTTAGGGAATTTCAGGTTCTAAATTTACATTCTTGGAATATCTTTGAGCAGTCCATATCTTTTAAAGAATGGTAAATCCATGTTTCCTGGCTGCCTAGTTAACCAAGAGGATTCACTCACTTGTACTTTCTTCTCTTTTCCAGATCTTGGCCATTGTGTCTATCCTGTTCATCGTACTCTCCACCATTGCTCTGTCTCTCAACACCCTACCAGAGCTTCAAGAAACGGATGAATTCGGACAAGCCAACGACAACCCCCAACTGGCACACGTGGAGGCAGTGTGCATTGCTTGGTTTACCATGGAGTACCTTTTACGCTTTCTATCCTCACCAAATAAGTGGAAGTTCTTTAAAGGCCCGCTCAATGTCATTGACTTGCTGGCCATCTTGCCATATTACGTCACCATCTTCCTCACGGAGTCCAACAAGAGCGTCCTTCAGTTCCAGAACGTGAGGCGGGTCGTCCAGATCTTCCGCATCATGCGGATCCTCAGGATCCTGAAACTCGCCAGGCACTCGACAGGCCTTCAGTCTCTGGGTTTCACCCTCAGACGGAGTTACAACGAGCTGGGCTTGTTGATACTGTTTCTGGCCATGGGGATAATGATATTTTCCAGCCTAGTGTTTTTTGCTGAGAAGGATGAAGATGCTACGAAGTTCACCAGTATTCCAGCATCATTTTGGTGGGCCACCATCACCATGACTACTGTAGGCTACGGTGACATCTACCCAAAAACGTTACTGGGGAAAATCGTGGGTGGCCTCTGCTGTATTGCCGGGGTTCTGGTGATTGCCCTTCCCATCCCAATTATTGTGAACAATTTTTCTGAGTTTTACAAGGAGCAGAAACGCCAGGAAAAGGCAATTAAAAGGAGGGAGGCTCTTGAGCGGGCCAAAAGGAATGGAAGCATCGTCTCTATGAACTTAAAAGATGCCTTCGCTCGAAGTATGGAATTGATCGATGTGGCTGTGGAGAAGGCGGGAGAGTCGGCCAAAACGAAGGACTCCGCCGACGATAATCATCTGTCTCCCAGCCGGTGGAAATGGGCCAGGAAGGCTCTGTCGGAAACCAGCTCCAACAAGTCTTACGAAAATAAGTACCAGGAGGTTAGTCAAAAAGACTCCCACGAGCAGCTGAACAACACTTCTGCCTCCAGCCCTCAACATCTGAGTGCCCAGAAACTGGAGATGCTATACAATGAGATCACCAAGACACAGCCTCACTCTCACCCCAATGCAGACAGCCAGGAACAGCCAGAGAGGCCATCTGCCTATGAAGAAGAGATCGAGATGGAGGAGGTGGTCTGCCCACAGGAGCAGCTGGCTGTGGCACAGACCGAGGTCATCGTGGATATGAAGAGCACCTCCAGCATCGACAGCTTCACCAGCTGTGCCACCGACTTCACCGAGACCGAGAGATCGCCCCTGCCACCGCCCTCTGCTTCTCACCTGCAGATGAAGTTCCCACCCGACCTCACAGGGACAGAAGAGCACCAAAGAGCCAGGGGCCCCCCTTTCCTAACACTCACCAGAGAGAAAGGCCCTCCAGCCCGGGATGCCACCCTAGAATACGTCCCAGTGGATATAACTGGGAACCTCGATACCAGCGATTCCCAAAGTGGGCTCCACGGCCCTGTGCCATCTGACAATGCTTCAGAGAGCCCTAAGAGCTCGCTGAAAGGCAGCCACTCACTAAAATCCAGATCGCTCAAAGTGAATTTTAAGGAAAACAGAGGCAATGCCCCACAGACCCCACCCAGCACAGCCAGGCCACTGCCAGTCACGGCAGCTGACTTTCCCATCACCACCCCACAGCTCATCAGTACCATCCTCTTAGAAGAAAACCCCCCACAGGGAGACAGACCCTTGTTGGGCGCTGAGGTCTTGGCACATTGTCAGGGGCCTTCCAGAGGGCCATCCCCTCGGTTTCCCAAGCAGAAACTCTTTCCTTTCTCATCAAGAGAGAGGAGGAGCTTCACGGAAGTGGACACTGGGGAAGACAATGACTTTTTAGAGCTCCAAGGAACCAGGCAGGACATGCAGGCTGACTCCAGTCCCAATTGCTTTGCAGATAAGCCTAGTGATGGGAGAGACCCTTTAAGAGAAGAGGCCTGTGCAGGCTCTTCTTCTCCCCAGGACACAAGTCACAACTGTAGGCAAGACATTTACCATGCTGTGGCTGAAGTTAAAAAGGACAATAGTCAAGAAGGGTGCAAGATGGAAAACCACTTGTTTGCCCCAGAAATTCATTCCAACCCAGGAGATACAGGTTATTGTCCCACACGTGAAACCAGCATGTGACTAGTTACAAAAGCAATAAAATAAAAAAAAACTTGTTTCTTAAAAATGCAGTTAATAATGCCTGTGAACTAAAACATGGGAAGCTCCTCCTCCAAAAAAAATGCATAAAATGTTATTTTTTTGCATGGCATGAGCAGTTTAGTTTAAGTACTGTTTAAACAAAGAGTCAAGGCTGCATTTTGTAACAAACAAACAAAAATGACTGAGGAACAGTGACCAAATAAAGAGGCTCTGTTAGGAACCAGTATTCTGTAGCAATGTCTGACATTTGTGATCCTTTCATTTCAAATTGTAGACATATTTTCAACTTTCTACTTTTCTGTTACAATGAATTTTAGAATTTTCACATGAAAGGATGAAATGTCATTGCATGTGTTCATAATCATGAGGAGCAAGGTGCTCTGAGCTTGCAAAATGCCTAACTTTGTGCATATTGGGGCCTGGGATGCAAAAGTATCAAGAACCTGTGGAAAGAAGTTTATGAGACACAGGTACTTCCTTCATAGCTACTGCCTGGAGGAGCCGTACAGACTTCTTGTTGCAAATTTGCAACCTGTTCTTAAACCATCTCTCATAACTTGCTTTGGGTTATAAAGCTCTTCTAAGTACATCTGTTGAAAGGAATACAGTATTTTTATTTCCTTGTAATATACTTCCCAGAGCACATTTTTCTTTTCTGCTCCTGCTTTTGTGGTTTTATTTATAAATAATGAACACAAGAAAGATTTAATGACCAGATATCAAAAATTTTGGAATTTAAGCTTGAAATTTTGACAATCAGTTGTATACCATACCATAGCCTATTACCAAAATGCATTTTATAAAAACCTGAAAACATGGAAAAAGTTCTATCATACTGCTAAACTTCTTTTTTAATGGCACCCCACATTTTGAAATCAGTTTTGGGTTCTTTTTAAAAAAATTGTATATTGGTCATCTAAAGATGATTGTGTGCTCCACTTGTATTTGGCATAATCCCTTCTAGCTAAAGATCTAAAGATAGAGTGTAGACATGCCACTTGGGAATTCCAAACAGTGACTTTTAACAAACTAAAAGCAGAGCTACTTAAGTGAGAGTTCCACCCCCGCACCCCCACCATACATAGAGTTGGGTTTGAAAAAGAGTTACCATAAGAAGCACCCTGGCCTGGTAATGGGTCCCCAGTATTTCCCAATGCGGGGAGGGCACACTCCATTTTAGGAGGGCCACAGATGCCAGCAGCACTGCCAGTAATTGCAGGAACTGGAAACACCCCTCCACATTTCCAATATCTCCAAGGGAGGTCAAGATTACTCTTGTGGAAACTACTTCCAGAATTTCCTACTGAGAACAGTGAAATCCAGAGGAGGAAGGCACTTGCTGGTGGTTGCCTTGCTGGTAAAGTCTGTGCTGGGACCCAGGTCGTCTGAATCCGCTTTGTTTCACAGGAAACCAATGCTCAGGCTCCAGATAATACAACTACCAGAAATGTGATCCTGGACAAGCCTCGAAAATCTCCTCTTGGTCTCAGTTTTGTCCCAATAAAAACTAAGACACAATTATTCCTAAACTCCCTTAAACCTTCAAATTAATATGATTCATTGGTCTCCCAGGAATGCCCAAGTTTTGCCTCAGCATAATGTAGTGTGTGTGTGCGCGCAGGGAAATAGTCAGGAAAATTCTAGGCCAAATTTAAAGCACAACTTTTTGTTTAAATGAAGAAAATATTCTAAATTGTATTCTATTTTTAAAATTTAAAAAGCACTGGAAAAAGAAAACCCATATATTTAGAATCTAACTTAAGGAATAATATTTCTTTATTAACAGAATCTGGTCATTATATCTCAGATAAGAAAACAAATCTTTATCCTAATTGAAATCCGAGCAGTCCTACTGCTAAAAAGGATTTTAAACATTTTTTTTTTACTGTGTTTAGAATTTCTTAATGGCTTTCATGTTTGTTTCAAAACATAACCTTTAAGAGTTTATGGCCCTTAATCATTGATATTTATATTACTCATACTTATTTCAGTGTCTAAAACTAAATGTTGGTCAGTTTTTTAAATCTAGAGTGTTTGAATTTTATATATATATATATACATATATATATATATATATATATAGTTTTTCAAGTCAAACAGGTATATCTGCTGTTAGAGGAATAGCAAATAAGTTATGCAAATCATTTTTATATCAAATCTCTTGAAGCAATTATTTTCTAATGTCTCCATATTGTTGAATCACCAATTTTAAAAATGTGTCTGTACAAGTGGACTTAATGCCCTGACAATTCACTAATGTCCACGTTTCATGTGTCCATTAGGCCTTCTTCTGAGAACCCTGCTCCAGAATGTTTCACATTAGAAATCTTCCCTACATTAGGAATCCTAGACATTCTCCTCTGGAAGCATTTCTTGCTAAATACTTTTTCCCCTTTAATATTTTTTAAGTTTTAAAAAATTGTTAAGAACTTCCTGTGGAAAGCCTAAACTTCAATTCTTAACCCCTCCAAGCCAAAGGTCTTCAGCTAGGAAAAAAATAAAATGCTCCTCTCAAAACACTTTGACTTTGGTATTTTACAGGGAGGCAGTTTGAGAACTGAGGGCTCCCAGAATGCACTTAGGCAGCCCTTCCTAAACCTTGTCAACAAACTGCACCTGACACAGAGGATGAACGTGAATGCCTGAGACAGTCTGGGAATGTACCAAGCACAGAGTTCTTTTAAAATCTTATGTTTTACATCAAAAATTCATGGAAATACTGCATTTCTCTCTATAGCATATGTTTCAGTATAAAACAAATCATGTTTTATATTACTTATCAACCAGTAAAATTGATACTCATAACTTCTAGTACCTCTTTTGTACCCCACGGAAAATGTATCATATCCCCAGTCTGAGAAACACTGCCTGGATGGGGGGAACATAGATTGGTTGCCTGAGGGGGTGAAGGTTTCTGCTGCTGGAAAAGTGCACTCCTCAGCATTTATGTCAGTGACCAGGGACAAATGCCAATCAGTAGAGACCATTTGAATGAACTCAAAATAATAGTCTCGGGAATGGTTACTTTGATCCTTCGGGCTGTTTTAACAACCAGTGCAAATTGCCCCAAGTTTGTTTTAGCTCCAAGACTGAGATCAGTCTTAAAAGGATAGAAATGAGTGCGTGGATAAAGACAACCAATGTTTTTGGTTGGATCACAGATACAGGAGTGACATACTGAGTAATTCCCTGGACTTGATCTAGTAAGTCTATAAACATTTTCACTAGAAATGTCTCCACTCTGGCACAACTAACTGCTTTGAAGCAAGAATTTAAATAACCATTATCCTGATGTCACTAGGTGTGGTAACAAAGAGAATACGGTCTAAGTGTCTGTTCCCATTAATTTCTTGGCAAAACAGTCTCACAGGTAGACACTGGCTGAGGAAAGACATCAGTTCAACTATTATCTCTCAGAATTTGAATAGCAAAAAAAGCCTTATGTATGTAAAGTACTTTACAGTTTCTTGTTGCTCTCAATCCTCATAACAGCCTCCTGAAATACATATAATATTATTTATCGGTGAAGGACCAGAGAAGTTATGTATCTTGCTCAAGTTCACACAGATAACTGGGAAATCATGGACCCTAGCCTCATCCACGTTGTCTGGCTTCAAGTTACCCATTCCACTATTCCACAGTATGTTTGATTAGGGTTTTTGGTTTTTTTGTCTATTAATACCTGAAATTATATAAGTAAAACTAGAGGTGCATTTGTAGTCAAAAAGTTTGTCTAAAGCAACAGTGAATCGGACCAAATAGTCATGACTGAAGATAAATGCATCTTTAGCACATATGTTTGCCACTTAAGAATTTTGGCCATGAGATACACATCCCTGTTAAAGAAGAGAATTCATAGCTCATGATGTAACATGACATGCACACTAGGCAGAAGACTAAAGGAAGCCACCTGATTTTCTGAAACAAAAAATAAGTAGACTTTAGAACTACTTCGAGTCTAATTTCAAAAATAATCAAATTTGTCATTTCACTATTCATTTATTCAGCAAATATTAAATAAGTACCCCTATATTACTAAATACTAGGTGAGCACCCCTATATTCCACAGAAGGCACTATGCTTGGTGCTAGGGTAGCACCCCAGCCTCATGGGGCTTCCTGCCTGTCCCATTTAAAACAAGCCTAAGGATCATTTCGGTTACTGAAAAATGTCTCTTCTGAGTAGGGAAAAATCACTCAGTTATCAAACCAGGAAAGTGCATGACAGGAGTAAGTAAAATGCATCTCCAATGAACTTTTCCTAAGAAAACAATGGGTAAAGTAAATGGAAGTCTGATCCATAATTATTTCTGAATCACAGTTTAGATTTACACTTGAGCTAAATTGTTAGTCTGGCTGAATGAGGTTGTATGTTGTCTTTTTTTATTCTGATAAATTGAAAAATAATTTTTGAATTCAACATGTTGCTTGTCAAATAGCTAATAATAGTCTATAACTAATAACTAGAACAAAATTCAATACCAGTGAAAATCTATAACAAACTTTATATTTTAATACTGCGTTGATGGTTATGTGGTTAAAAACAAAGTATTTTAATGGTTTTTCTTACTTCCCATTGACTGTAGGCAACATTTTAGCATTGTACCACTATTTTCTATTTAGTCCTCTGAATTTTACATGGAAAATGTTTAAAATTCAGTATCCAAAAATAACTTAGCTTGACCCTAGTGAATATAAATATTCACTAGGTCTATGTGAATTCGAAAATATATTGGGTATTTTTCCACTGCCACCATCCTCACCAAGAAAGGAAAGAAGGATACAAAACCTAAGTTTAAAAATTTAAACATTCAAATATCCATCCCTAATTAAGAGGAAAGGTCCCAACTCCAGAATCTTGGTGAACATTCTATATTATTGAAGTTAGTGCTTATATTGTAATATAATGCTATTCTTCAGTGGTTTTAGTAACCTTTTTTTCTACTGGCCTTTTGAAAATGGTCTGACTTAATTTCATAAATCTTTATTTACCATTGCCAGTAATGCATAATCTCTTCCTTGCTAAAGTATAAAAGGGTTTAACTTATAAATATACTTAATAATAAAGGAGGATGTGGAGTTTCTCTTTAATAGTAAGACAACCTACGGCCAGCAAAAAAGAGTAACAAAAAGGAAGAAAGACTAAAAAATATGTAAGTAAATTAAACACATTGTTAAGCAGAGAAATTTCTATTACATATTTGTATATGCTTGTGTAAAATTTAGACCTAATACTTAGTATTGATATGAAATTTACAACTGAGACCATAATTCCAATTTTAATTTCTGTCCTGAAGAAATTATTATCATCTAACTGATACTTCCAGATTGCTGTGATAAAATATTTCACTCAGCAAACGTTTGTTTGTCTACCAAGTTCCAGAAATTAATTTATGTATACTACCTTCCTTCAGTTTAAATCTAGCAGAGGTTTCATATTTAAGAAATTATACCCCAAAGTGAAATCCAGTTCCAGAGGATAAACTGAGATAGTATGACAATATGTTTTAGTCTGTTGTCTGAAAATTTCTATAATCCACTCCTCTCCTCAGGCTCAAGTGTTATATTTTAACTTCTTAATCTAGAATTGGAATGACCACCACATAAGCTTTCTAAATATCCATGCTTAAAATTACAGTGGCTGTTTGAAATCTAGTGACAACTTATTTCAGTGTAGATATTGCCCACTTCAGCCAAAAGAAATATGGTTCTAGCAAAAATGGTGTTGAAAATAATCATTTTATACTCCCATAACTGATGTGTTGGATTTTTTAAAATCCTAGCCTATGTGCTGTGACAGAAGCCATACCAGCCTGCTGTTAGCTTAATGCCAATCTGAGCCATGCAGTTTATCTCATCTCTACTGTGGGTATTGCTGAGTCCACACTATATGGCTGAGCAGTGTTTCTTTTAGTTATATTTTTGCTCTGTTTCAAACTGAAAAGGATTTGCGATAGCATACAAGCCAATAAAAATAGACTTTTAATATCAAGACTCAGAAAAACAGACACAGAAAATTGGCAACAGAAAGGAGACAAACGCACAAATTCAGAAACAATTTCAGGAGCCCGCCATCCCGTTTTTATGTTCCGTGTTGAGCGTCCTCTAGTGGTCAGTCTGAGAGATAGTGGAATTGTCTGCCGAGAAAGGATGTGGTAACAACGATGTGAAAGTTCTCTACCATCTCCCACCTCCCATTATGCCTGCGTGCAGCCAAAATCACACGTACATCCCAGACTTTTTTTTTTCAGTGATCATTTCCAGGTTTTCTTTTTCTTATTCCAAAATATCTGATAAAACTGTTATTACCCTCCACTGGGCACTTTCAGAATATTCCTATCTGTTGCTTCCATTAAAAAAAATCATAAGGTTAGCTAAATATTTAACAGTGCCCTATTCGGTACTCTAGGTACACAATATATGCTACTTTGACCTTTCTACCACTAATGGGAAGCTAGAAGAGAACTCAAAATAGTGACATTCTTAAAAAAGAATCATGTACCTGTCAAAACAAAGCTATTGGGTTGATTAACTACAAAACCCAGTCTCCATTCTAACTGAAGATTACAAGTAGAAGTTGAAATGCCGCTGAATTGACCCTGAAAAACAAAACAAAACAAAACAGATGGTTCTGGAACACCCAGGAGACTTCTGTGGGTGCTAGCCAGAAACTCTATTACAGTCGGATTTCTACCATCTTTAAACCAAGATGCTTCTAACATTCTTATTTGCAGCATATGGGTTAGGCTATAATTTTAACCTATAAATAATAACCACATCATAATGTTTAATTGAAATTAGGAGGGTTTTAATAAAGACAACAGATACACAGAAAGTAATATGTACTAATATTACCTGAATTACCGGTCCAGCAAAATGCTATGGTCAGAATTAACAGATGTGTATGCTATGAAAATCTTACTAAAGAATTGATAACATCTTCACATTTAGTTCCAAATTAAAGGACAGGGGAGAAAACTTGCAACTTATAAAACACTAGGTTTGTCATTTAATAGCCAAGTTTCAAACTTATGCAATTTTAAAGAGGTATGATATTAAACCATTAAAAATTCAAAAGTGAATGTATAAAAAAGGTTTATTGAGCAAATATAAGGTTCCATTAGCACACTGAAGCATTTTTAATAAACTTGCATTTAACTGGTAATTACTATGCCTTTTCTTCGCACCCTGCTTTCAATCTGAAAGCTTTTCTGTTTTATATTATTGCTGTGTGTCAGCTTCCTTGCTTTGTTTTGTTTGAAGAAGTGAGGATAAGTGGGTGAATGTGTTTAGAGAACACAGTTATTGGACAACTCATTAATATTACCTACTGTGCCCTGGGGTACCATGGAAACCATTTGTGGAAACGGCCAGGGCTTCTCCCTTCCACCTTCTTTTCAAATGTCACCATCCTGGTTTTGAAACAGATCATTTTGGTTAAACATCAGATCCTGCTCATCCAGATTTTTCATTCCTCACCTGTCTGCAGTATCCACCAGTCATCTTTCCCTAGGGTCTGCCTGATTATAGTGTATCAGGTGTCAAGGGTAGGACCAAATCGAGCCATTAGCAGTGGTTCAATGGTAACAAACATTCAATCGGGGAAGACAAATACTGCCCTGGTAGTTTTTATATGGTTCGTGGCCAAAACTGTAATTGCAATTTAAACAAAACTTTAACAAAAGATATTAGGGATGAAGAGAAGGTCATATCGAGCCCTGGCTGGTGTAGCTCAGTGGATTCAGCACAGATCTGCAAAACAAAGGGTCACCAGTTCAATTCCTAGTCAGGGCACATGCCTGGGTTGCAGGCCAGGTCCCCAGTAGGGGTATATGAGAGGAACCCACTCATTGATATTTCTCTTCCTCTCTCCTTCCCTTCCCCTCTAAAAATAAATAAAATCATTTTTTAAAAAAGGGAAGACCATGTTGAAAAATTGTACTTTGCTGTACATCCAATTAGAGGTAATTTGCATTTGGATTAATATATATTTTTAAGTTCTTTCATATAAAAATATCTTTAGGTGGTCATTTGAAATTAATATTTCTCATTTTACTATAAATATGTTTTTAAAAGACTATTCTAAATTAAATGTTATGGGATATAGTTAAACCATCTAGCACAATATCTAAAAAATAGAAGGTATTTTTTCTTTTTAAAAGTATTCCAGCCCTGGTTGGCATGGCTGAGTCGGCTGGACGTCCTCCTCAAAAGCAATAGGTCACTGGTTTGATTCCCAGTCAGGGCACATGCCAGGGTTGTGGGCCTGGTCACCCCCTGTTGAGGTGTGTGTGGGAAGCAGCCAATCAATGTTTCTCACCCTTTCTCACTCCCTCCCTTCCTCTCTCTCTAAATGAATACATAAAATCTCTTTTTTAAAAAAATCTTATTGACCAAGGAAAGGAGGAAGTTCATTTTCTATTTCAATTTGGGTAAAATGCCAGGTCACAAATATTTAGATAGAGTCCTTATTTCTGAGGGAAGCATCAGAGAGGGTGATGACCCGGGACGGTCTCAAGTGCAGCACACTGCAGACTCCCCGTACCGACTGACGGCAACTGCTCGACCCACTCAGGGGTCACTGTGGAGCCTGGGGGTGCAACTCATGACGATATTAAAGACAGACTGGTTTGGGGAAGATCTTCCATTGAATCTGCAAAGGAATTTCAAAGATATGCTAAAATTTTACCTTTACAACATCCAGTATCTATCATTGATAAACCGAAAACAGACTTTGATTTTAATGAGGCTTTTCTGGGTTTTGAGTTTTTTGTTTTTGTTTTTGCTTAAGAATTTTATGAAAACTATTATAACACATTTTGGGGTTTCAATCAACATTTTTCTTTAAAAAATATTTCATTTTCTAAAGCATAATTGCATGATAGTTTAGATCTTATTACCATTTAGTTATAGCCTAATAAATACTGTATTCCTAATCAATTTCTCAAAAAAAAATAAAGTTCCTAGCTTAGTAAATAGTGCTCAGATAAAGCATTATGCTGCCCACCCAGCTCACTACATGTATTTATCACCTGTCTCTACATAGCTTATATGAAAATTCAACGTTGACTGTCCATATCTGGTGCACTTAAAAGCTGCCAGCGTGACTGTCTCATCATACTGTCAACATAGTGTGTTCCAGCATCATGTGCACAGACCACAGCACTAAAGAGACTGTGAACTGCTTACTTCACATCTAGCCCGGAAGAGGTCTGAGGTAGCGCAGTCATGCCTTTAGTGCAGATGGTTCACTGTCTGAATCATTTTTATCTGTGCGTTCTTCATCATAAGTGCTGACACAGTATTTTTAGCTATTTTTTCAAACTTGTACTATAAAGCTCTATATCATATCTACAGTCTAAATATGTCAGGTAGTTCAGTTTAAAAAGTGTTGCCTACTAGCAAAGTGCATAGAAATAGCAACTGGTTTTCCCAGATAGTGGCTGAAATCATTTCCCATTGCCAGTGTAGACCTGCCTTAAGTGGTTTCTTTCACCTCTACTCTGTGTAAAACATACACCGGGTATGGTGGCGAATGCTCACCTGTCCGACATGAGCTCTGTTCACTAGTCAAAGGACACATGTCCCAGGAGTGATCCAGCCAGTGATGTCCAGTTGTCAAAGTATATATTATCTTCATTCTGGTCTCCCAAAGCTGAACTTGGGTTATGGACAAAAGTGACACATATAGACTTTTAAAGGCCAGCACTGCGGGGGAGGTGATAAAGGGAGAGAGGAAGAGAAAGAAAAAAGAAAAGCTCATAGGGAAAGGCAAATTTCCAAATTAGTTAAATGGGGAACTAAAGTTTAAAATGTATTTTTAAGCTGATGGGCTTTGGGAAGGCCGTGTGTGTGTGCGCGGACACGAGTGTGTTTGGGATCAGGAGGTGGAGCCTGAACGACCTGCTGTTTTAGTTAACCAGAGTCGTGTATTATTCAAAGCAAATATGCCTAATTCCAAAAACTCGTTAATTCAATGTTTAATGTTAGAATTATAATCTTATTGTGAAACTCAGGAAAACTCTGTGAAGAAGATTCACAAAGTAACTTTACAAAAACTTATGGTGAAGCTATAAAACTGAGTAATTGACGCACATAAAAAGCCTCACTGGGAATAATCATGGGTGATTTCTCTATAGAAAAGGTTGATATACAACCTATTTTTTTCTCAAGTTGTAGAGATTTTTGATAGTTTCTATTAAGTCCCTAACATCTTCCAGATTAAAACACTTAAACCTATTTTTAAAACCTAGGGAACATAGACTGTCAGAAATTAAAAATTAAATTAATAGGTCTTAAAACTGCTATATATGTTAAGTAATACAATTTCCTATTTCTAAGTTACATATGGTAGTAGATTTATAGGTACTGTCATGTGAAGCATCATTTACTTTTATTAATATTTGAGAGGGTTTTCATACTACTCTGTGAATGCTCTGAATGCTGCAGGGGAAAAGAAGCACAATGAGTATTTTATTTTTTTAAGATTTCTCAGTTGAGTTATCCTGTCCTGACCACTCACATAACACATTAGTGTTTCATCTTATACTATGTTGAAATACTTTCAGTACAAATCCTCAGTAGAAGCTACAGCTTATTCGTAAGTGGTAAGTCTTGTCTAGTCTCATTCATCTGCCTGAACATGCTTTATCTCATTATATTTGCAAACAAAGTGTTTTGATTTCAGTTTTGTAAAGAGGATACGATTTAACATACTGATGTGTGTTCAGCTGTCCATCCTGCACCATTAATACGATGCCTTTCTCTCCCATTTAATGGTGTCTGAATCAATGTCCCATATCTGCTGCATTTTAACTCCATAAAAAGAAAATGTGATTTTGTATTAGTAGTTTTGCTGATCAACTCAATATTTCTGCACCAGTCAGCATACTTAAATGCATGTGGTAGTGTGTATAATTGTTCAACATCAAAATACTTGTTTACTTTATGTCAAAATGTCTATAAAATTGCTGGCATTGTTCTCCATTCCAGTCTGGTAGAATAAGCAAGATAGAAAATAAATGTGTAAATGAATCATCTGTGTCATTTCAGTTCTCTGCATGAAGTCACTTCACATTAAGCATGGCATACACGCCCACCACCCAGCAACCATGGCTCCTTGACACTGCTTTACTGACTGTCGAGCAGGGAGCTTTTGAAGAAAATGTAGGAGAAAACTTCTAAGTCTGGAAAAACTGAAAATTGGATTCATTGCCACTCAAAGTACTCTCTTTTTCAAATGAACTCCTTTAGCCAGCTTATGGATGAACATCATTCGGTTCATATTTTTTAAAAATTCAGGACAGACCACCTTGATAAAACTCTGGGATGGGCTCATCAAAGAATTCTGAGATAGTCTTTCACTGTCATTTCTAGAATCAATTCAGTGCAGTCCTTGTTGGGTAAATCAAGTCCTAACTCCTGACCCCAGGGCCAGCTTCTTGGGTATAAGACCTGGGCAGTTACACAGAAATCAGGCTCTCAGGACAGCCCGTACTTAATTTAATGCCCTGGTGTCACCATCTTGAAATCCTTAATGATTTTTTAGCAAGAAGCCCGGTATTTTCATTTTGCTTTAGGTCACCAATTATATACCCAGTCTTGCCTGACCAGTGAGGCAAATGGGAAGACTGCCAATTGAGTCAGGCTCTCCAAAGTAAAAGGCTAGCAGATAGTGAAGGCAAGAGGTTTATTTATTTAACAAACTCTCATCGAGTACTTACCATGTGCCAAGTTCTACACATATATTTGCTCATTTAATCCTCATACTAGTATTATTATCCCCCATTTCACAATTGAGGAAATCAAGGCACAGAGAAGTTGAGTAGCTTGCCCAAGGTCACACAGCTAGTAAAGCCAGGAACCCAGGCAGCCTGGCTACAGAGTTTGGACACCTAACCATTGAGGTCAATGCTGGCTCTTGCTTTCCATCAAAGAAAAAGTTTCTCTCTCTCTCTGTCTCTCTCTCTCTCTAGCTCTCTATCGCTCTCTCTTTCTTGTTAATAAAGTGCTCGGGGTGTGCATTATAGTCTTTAACTTAAAGACCTTGGCTTAATCATTGAAAACTTTCGAGGATGATACCTTCAGAAAAATCGCAACTCTCAACAGCATTTCCCTGCTCTTCAGGCCAAGGATACTTGCCTGAGTTAAATTAATAAGAAATGGCTATGAATATTAAGCAAAATGTAGCCAGTGTATTTGTGGCCAAACACAGCTATGACTACAGACTGCCTGTTCTCTCTGCACCTGACTCCTGCACTAATGACAGAGGGGAAAGGAGTGACAAGGACAAGGGGCTGTCTTTGGCTCTTTGACACTGTCCTCCATTCATTCCCTCTGCCTTCCTAGCTCAGATAGCCCCAGGCATCTTCCTAAAGCAAAGGGCCCCATTCTGGTTATCATTTCATTTAAAATAGAAAGATGCATATAAATGATGCATTTTTATGTACATAAGACTTTGGGACTGGAGAAAAATTCAGTGCTGGGTTCTGAGAATTAGAAAAGAAAAAACATGGTTCCTGCCCATTCAGCCACAGGAGCCCTTCTTCTGAAGGCTAATGCTCAAAGTTGAAAGCCATAGAGGAGGAAAGAGGGATCCCCTAAAGCCTACTGCACCCACACCCTCCAGGCTTAACTGCACCACCCAGGAGCAGCCATTCCCATCAAAAAATCTGTAGGATTTTCTGGTCATCCCAGAGAGTTGGCAGCACCTGGGGTAGGGGTGATCTAGCAACAAAAGGGAACATAAATCTTCTCCCACACAAGGTTCTCCATTCCATCCACCACACCCCATTTCCCAAGCCCAATTTTCTAAAAGGTCAGGGCACAGAGAGAAAATAATTTGGAGAAGTCACCCATTCTTAGAATTCCAACTAACTCAAGAGAAATGGAATAAAAACAACCCTCATCTCCTTCCCCTTGTTAACCGGGTTGAATTAAAAATTCTTGCTCCTTTGGTACGGTCCCCTCTTTCTGCTCCAGCCTATCCTATTCACCCTCCACCCCTAGATCCCACAGTGCATGCACGATTAGGGCCACAGAAAAAAAAATGGAGGTGGGAGGGGGCTAATAGCATAGCATCTACTCTAAAGAGAACTAAAAAAAGATTTCCTCCTCCCTTCCCACTTTCTCCCATATTCAACCTCATTTCAACAGATGGGTTTAACAGTGTGACTCAGGCAGTTGCAGAATAGCAGAGAGAGTGCTGGAGCCAAAACTGAGCACATCCTTACTCCAGCCCCAGAATTTTCATTTCTTAAGCCTCATGACTCCTCTGACAGTCTTCTATGAGCTAAAGAGTATAAAGTTCCTGAAGCAAGAACTTTAGAGCTCAATTTGCAAAGTAGTCCTGATCAAGACAAAGTTTTGTACAGAGAGAAGGCTTTGTTTCCACTGTCTGAGACATTGTGACCCCCTCACATGACTTTAAACTCTATCATTGCTCATGTACATATAAAGCCAGCATAAAGGCAGGAAGCATCAGCACAGAGCATGAAATATCAGAACTTGGTTTAATCCTGGCCTCTGTAACTCACAAATAGCCTGGGTGAACTTCAAGCACCTTCAAAACAGAGTCACAATGACCTCTCTAGCCAAATATAGGGCAATAGGACAGATAAAAAAGAGAGGGTTGTCCTGAGAAACAGCAATATGTTGAAGGACAAATTTTTTAAATTATAATACCATATTGGAAGACAGGAATAACCCACATGATAACATAAATATTTTATTGAGTGATTTATAAGAGTCAACATTTAAGCATTTTATACATATTTTGTCCTTCTGAGCTTGGGCACTGTGCTAAGTCCTAAGGATCCAAGACTAATAAGATGGGGTCTCTACCTGCAAAAAGCTTGTGGTTATCACCATGGGAATGGTAAATCACTGGCACAAGTGTGGCTCTTCCTCCCATGCCCCTCTCTTCACCCATGCCAACCATTAACATACATTTTTCCACTGAGCCTAGATGCAGCCTCAGGATACAATACCCAAATCCACCACTACCAGGCAGTCAGCACTGCTAACCCCCAAAGCACTTGATGTTCCTTTATCACCGGACAGACAAACACTGTGACGTCTGTGTGATTATGTCTGTCTGATACAGTGATAACCATGATAATAATTATTACGGCAGCTAATGTGCTTGGAGAGCCTATTTTGTGCCAGACCCTATTCTAGGAGCTTGACACCCACTTCCTCCTTCAATTTCATTTCTCTGAAGTAGTTAGGTAACAGAAATCTGATGTGGTCATCACTGAAGACTCATTTAAAGAAATGGGAATAAACTCCAGTCTGAGGAAATTAGATGTCCTTCAGACAAATTTTCCACAAGTGATGGATGTTTCACATTAACAATAATGAGACAGCTGGTGAGATCTTCTTCCCAGGATGTCTTCACAATTAAGAGTTGCGCCCAGCTCTAATGAAAGTGCAAACCTGTCTGAATGAAGGACAAACCAGATGACCTTTCAGAATCCTTCTCATTTCTGAGATCCTATTATTTTGTGGTGCTCCAGAATCAAATTTATTTTTTGCTAAACTCTGTGGCAAATTGTGTTCATTAAATTGTCTCCACATCCACTTATACAGATGACAAATTAGTTAAGGGGGGGTGGTGCAAGGAAGCAATTTGTAAAAACACATTTTTAAGCTTCTATTAATCATATATCTACATTTTGTGCTGATGCACAAATATTGTTTAGAGAATTACTCTAAAAAATATCTGAAAGTAAGTGTTAGACATGATGCAAAGGTAAAGTCCTGGAATCTCCCACAAACAAATCATTGTAATTTGCATGAATAAATTAATTTGTGATGAAATGCCTTATTTAGGATGAATGTAATTTCATGAACATTTATTCATTGTAGAAATAAACTAATTCTGAAATGCCAGTGATTTAAAAAAGAAAAACAATGACTAATATTAGACATTTTTCTATTTTAAGATTTCAATTTTTTTCTAACCATAATTCAAGAAAATATCATTTATGTTATACTAGTTTTTAGCAAGAAATTGCCTTTTAATGCTTACTATAAAGTCATTTCCCAAAGAACCTTGTGGCTTAAATAGGAAAATCCCATTTTATCTTTCATCTTTAAGTAATGACATCCCAACATTCAAGGGCTAACTTGCTTAATTTATAAAGAGCTCTCTCAAATCGGTAAGAAAAGGACCAACCCAAGAGAAAAATAGGAAAATGCTTTGAAAAAATAGTTAGCAAACACAAAAAGAATTCCAAAAACCTGGAAAGTACTTACACTCATTCAAAAGGAATGCAAATAAAACAAAAATTAAATATCTTTTTTTTTCTCCTATCAGGAGCAGAGATTTGTTTTAAGTAACAATACAAAGTATTTGGCCATTGTATAGGAGACTGGCATTCTCATACTTGTGAAAGTGTACTTTGGTACACTTCTTTGGAGCAAAATTTTACAATATCTATTAAAAGATGAAAATCTGTGGATGGCGGGAGGTAGAAGAGGGTAAGTGGGGATAAATGGTGATGGAAGGAGACTTGACTTTGGATGGTGAACACACAATATAATATCCAGATGATGTGTTATAGAATTGTATGAGTGAAACCTATGTAATTTTATTAGCCAATGTCACTCCAATAAATTTAATAAAAAATTTTTTATAGATCAAATTTGATTTGCCCTAGTGATGCATCTTTCAGGGCTTCTTCTTAAAGAAATGTTTCTATACAAGCAAAAGGATATGTGCACACAAGAATGTTCACCACAGCCTAGTGTGGGAGATAAAGGGGTCTTGGGGAAAGTGACTTCACAGGTGACCTGATCATAACTTCCTACCTGGGCAGGTCTTGGTAGGTAGATGTGCCCTAGGTGTATAACTTCTTTAGTTAAAGGTTTTTAAGCAAGCTCCGTCCATTGTTCCTGTACTTCTAGGTTAACACACCTTTGAAATGCAAGAAATTATACCCCTCTAAGGCATAACCACCCTAAAGAGGACACACACTTTTATTAACTGCCCTGCAATCCGATCCCCACCTTGTTCTCTCCTGCCTCCTCGTACTCTTCCTGACCTTCCCTTCTCAATTCCAAATGTATAAAAGAAGCTGCAAAACTGTCCTTCTCTGAGTATTTTAGATCTTGCTTCCTGGCAATTGTTGTCAGTTCTGGCTCAGATAAACTATAAAAATTCCCTACAGGTTTGGACACTTCTTACATCAACATAACTGAACATAGAAAATGGTATCTTTAACTGCCTCTGGGAAAGACGGTGGGGTTGATGGCTAAATTGGGGAGGAGACAGATTTTTTGCTGTAAATTTTTTGTACTTTGTGGATATCTTTGTTTTCACCTTAGTAGCAGAGACTGCAGCTGGACTGTAGGGTATTAAGGGGTAATCTAATTTGAGAAATGCATAGAACAGAGATGGGAGGGCAGCATCTGGGCTCATCTTCACTTCCTTTTCTTTAGTCCTGACCACAGTGCTCCTGCTATTTACTGCTGGTCAGGGTTGGAGCATAAGGTTCAGGGGAAATATTGAAAAAATAAAGGAAAATGAGCAGGGGAGGGATGGGGACATATCCGTGCCATGCTGATCCTGAAGAGCTGTGCAGAATCCTGGCTGCTTCCTCCCTCCTGCTGAGTACTTCCTGCTGCAGACGTGCCTCTAAAAGCACCTCTTGTGAACATTTTGGGGGTTTTGGACTTCCTCTTAAACTGACTTGAATTTGTCCTGAGAAGTTCCCAGATGTTGAGGCACTGAAAGATATTTTATAAACAGCCTAACAATTCTTTGTGAAAATGGAAAACTTTGCTCTCACTGAACAAGTAATCAACCGCTATTCTCCAAAGAGCCGTTTCTTCTTAGCACCAAAGCCCATTTTGGAAATTTGGTGAATGTGGCTGCTTTATAAATGAGCCGCCCTCAGAAGGACCACAGTACCACTAAAGATGGGAGCAGCAGACCAGGAAATGGGGGTGTCTGGCAGGAAAGGACAGTTCCTTTGGCTCTCAGAAATTGTCTTCACTGTCTTTGAGGCTGTGATATTTAAAAATGGGCCAAGCAATTCCAAGACCCAAAGTATTATTAGCAGTTTAATCATCAACAGAAAGATGGGGCTGACTTAGATTTGTGAGGGAGAAAGTTGCTTTCACAGGAGTGAAGTATTGTCTTTACTCAGATGAACCAAGGTGCAAAGAGGTCAAATGAAGTCCGCTGCTATTTTTTGCAAAATATAAAAGCAATATAGGATTATAGTCATAATTATAGAAAAAGATCAACAGCAATTCTCTAGTTGCATTTTAGACTCTGATGAAAATGTCGGTGGAGAGTTAGCAATGTCAGTGGAGAGGGGCAAACCCAATTCTTTTTCTCTTTCCCTGTGAGACAACGAACCAAAGAGCACCATACTCATCAGTTCCCAACAAACCTTAATGATCTTTGAACATACAGATTTAAGTGTTACACAGATACCACCACCACTTTTCATTTTGTGCGTTAATGTAGACGCATACAAGTAATGCCTCTCGGGAGTGGAGAAACAGAATTGGCACTTATGGGTTCTAATTAAATTTTGGCTTCCAAATAGGATGTTTTTGCTTTTCACTAAAAATAGTGAACTTTTAAACTAGAGAAGGACATAATAAAGTGCCCAAATCATTTAAAGGAAATTGATGGGAATGACAACATTTTGTCAGCCTCTAATTTTTCACAGCCTATCCAGAGTTCTGTGAGCCACAGGAGACCCAGATCCACCAGTGAGACAAGATAAGATAAAATAAATAATAAATGTGAGTGTGCTTTGAAAAAAAGGAAACGTTTCTTTTAAATATCAGTTGTTTATTATTATTATCATTCTTGCTGTTGTCCTAATAATACCAGCCCTTAGGAATGGAGAGAGAGTCTCTATGGACCATAGGATATTAACTGCATAAAATTGAAAGTTTGTGTCACCTTCGGTTCTGCTAGGGTTGGGAATGTCCGAAGTTGTTCAAAATCTTTAAAACTCAAAACTAAAAATGCTTCCATATGGAATGGATTTTTTTTTAAAGCACTTGGAGTAATCGAGTTTCACCTGGACCTTGTATAACACACCCAGACCAAAAAACAGAAACAAAAAAAAAGCCTTTATTTTCCTTCAATATGCTCTGTAAATCGCCTGCAACTGCTTAGTTACTAGCAAGAAAAGATGTCTCCTTCTATTTTGGTGGCCCTACAGCTTTCTCTCCCTAATTAGAGCTTCCATATTGTTGGGCCATCTGCTTCTGGGTTCTGCCCAAATGGTGCTGGAAGGGGTATTTTATGATATCATCCTTTTAGTGGGAGGATAAATTCCACATTAGTCTCATCATAGCAAAATGTTTTTGAGGAAGACACACGGACCCTTCATGCTGCCTCCTGTGTCACAGCTAAACATTGCCTCTGGCTGCAGAGGTTGCAGTAGTTTTTTTGTTCATTTGTTTGATCATCTTACAGCCAGCTAGCATGAAATTGTCATACGCAGAACAGATTCTACCTACTTTCTCAACCACTGTCCAATATGTTGTCCCCTATTGATTTGTTAAAGAAACCTTTGAACTTCCCCCATGTATGCCTGCCTTCTCCTACGTTTGGTTATTAGGCCCAACCCTGTTTTGGTAGCCACCGGCCCAGACTAACCCTCTGATGCAGCTTCTCATTTTTCCACATTCAGTCCAACACTTTGGTACATTGTGCACAGAGACAGCTCTCAACAGGTCCTCTCATTCCTGTCCACACATGTTCGCCCTCCTACGAAGAGGTGAAGTCTACTTGTCCACTTTTGAATCTGGAATGACCTCATGGCTTGCTTTGACAGGAAAGGCATGAAAGAAGTGTCATTGTGCTATTCTGGGCCTGGGCCTTCAAAATCTTGAGAGTGTCTGCTTTCCCTCTTTTCTCCCTGCCTGGAAAGAAATCCGACATATCGCACACCAGAGAGCCATGAAGATAGGCTCTGGAAGAGACACCAGGTGAAGAAAGAGCCACACAAAAACTAATGGCTAGGTTTGTGCATGAGCCCATCTGACACCATGAGAAAAAAGAGGTTTAGCCAGCCTACCAGACCCCAGTGTTTTGAGTCATCCCTGATAACGTACCTGACATGGGACCAAGGCTTTTGGGGGTCCTCCAGGCCAAGCTGGCTGCCCCAGTCAGCACCACATATAGCAGAGAAAAGCTACCCCATTAGAAGTGCATGAGCTCCTGACCTACAGATTTGTGAGCAATAAAATGGTTATTGTCATAAGGCCCTAAGTCTGGGGGTTATTTTTCTATACAGCAGCATATAGCTGATAAATAAATACTGTAATGATAATTATGACAATAGCCCTGAAAAAGCCATGTTACCCTGTGTTTATGACCCCTTTGAATGTAAAATGGTTGCACCTCCCATCTAGAGGTAGAGGCCTGTGACCTCCTTTGACCAAGAGAATGGCAAAAGAAACTTTGTGCAAGTTCCAGAATCTAGGCCACAAGAGACATTGCAGCTTCAATTCTCACACTTTTGGAACCTGGAGGTCACCATCCTGGAAAAACCTGGTCTAAATCAGACAGCACAAGAGGCCACGTGGAGGACAGCCAAGGCACTCCAGCCAGAAATGCGAGCGAGGCTCTCCAGAACCCTCTCTCAGCAGATGACTGTGAATACATGAGTAACCTCAGACAAGAATGTCCAGGTTATTAACCATGGAATCATGAGAAATAGTTTTGGTAGTTTTAAGCCACTAAGTTTTGGGGTGGCATTCTGTACAGCAAAGGATAATGAGAAAAAACTACTCACCCACCTGGCTCCTGGCTAGTTCATCTGGTCTGGGTCCCCCAGGCTTCACGCCCCAGCAATAAGTCCAAGCACACAGGGTAATGGTAGCCTGACAGTGTGGTCAAGGTTTGACTCCATTTGACTGCTGGAGGCACAGAGCAGCCACATAATCTCTGGGTATACATATAGGTCAAGTGCATGGCCCGGAGTTCATTACGGCTGCACTAAAACTACACTGCCCAGAGTTCATTTCAGCTCTGCCAATGACAAGATGAGCAATGTAAGGCAAGCTTCCTTGTTTGCTACATAAGGATAATAATAATAAGTACCCAAAGAGTTGTTGTGAGCTTTCAATGAAATGATCTACATAGGATATACTCAGAAATGGTAGCCTTATTTTTCAAAGACACAAGATTTGTTTTTATGAAAAGTCTTTACAAGTTTCAAATGAAGTCATATCCTTTAAAAATGTTTTTATAAAAATGAAACTGAGAATGAAAAAGCCACTTTCCATAGTCCTCCAAACCTTCTTCAGTGAGTTGTCATAGTAGTAATTGAGGATTCTAGAGGAAATGGTCTAGGACATATTTTATGGGATAGATCTGTAGGAGGAACCACTTTTAAATGATAATTTAAAATATTTGGTGGCAAAGCTTTAAACTCTGCTTTAAAAAACAAAATTGCTCCTTCCAGTTGATTCTTAGACTAAGATTTTTTTTTTTAATATTAATTTTTAGAGAAAGAGGAAGGCAGGGCGACAGGGAGGGAGAGAACCATCAATGTGAGAGAGAAACATCAATCAGTTGCTTCCCATATGTGCCCCGAACCCGCATTCCAGGCATGTACCCTGACTAGGGTCGAACCAGCGACCTTTCACTTTGCAGTGTGATGCTCAACCACTAGTAAGGGCTTAAACCAGGATTTTTTTTTTTTTCAAGATTTTATTTATTTATTTTCAGAGAGAGGAGAAGGGAGGGAGAAAGAGCAGTGTATGGTTGCCTCTCACATGGCCCTCACCGGGGACCTGGCCCGCAAGCCAGGCATGTGCCCCAGCTGGGAATCGAACCGGGACCCTCTGGTTCTCAGTCCGCGCTCAATCCACTGAGCCACACCAACCAGGCTAAACCAGGATTTTTAACACTTCACACTTCCAGTCAATATGAAGATAGGCACTTGTTTTTTTTGATGGGGCACAACAGCAACATTGATAAACTAGAGAAAGCACACAAAAAATGGCAATAATTTGTATTGATTTCTACAAAACAGGGGTTTCACTGAGGTGATATGGCAGGAAAAGCACAGAAAGGGAATTAAGCAGCTCTAAAAATTAGACAATAGTCATTGAAGATCAAAAATGTGTTGAAAAGATGGTATGTCTATACAACATGAATTTGTACACTGGGAATAATGGGCAGAATAAAATAAAAGTAAATGATCCAATTCTTTGGATTACAACGAGAATAATTTATTTTAATTGGGTTAGGGATTTACACATTGAGTGTTGCTTCAATAAATGAGGTTCAACAAAAATGTCAAGATGGTGAATTCATAGTGAAGCACCTTTTTAAATAAGAGCAAATAATGTGAAAACTCTCTAGAACCAGGGATAACACCACAGTTCTGGAATATTTTTAATAATCAGCACACAAAATGCCAAGAAAGAGAAATATATACCTTTAGTAGTCTTAGTCAGTTCAGACTTCTGTAACAAGATACCAGAGTCTGGGTGGCTAAATGACAGAGATTTATTTCTCACAGTTCTGTAGGCTGGGAGTTCAAGATTAAGGTGCCATCCAGTTCAGTTCTTGGTGAGAACCCTCTTCCTGTCTGTGTTCTCACATGGCAGAAAGAAAGAGAGAGGAAGCAAGATCTGTCCTTGTAAGTTCAAATTGCAGGCGTATGAGATAAACAAATGATGTATTTTTAATTCATTAAGCTTGGATATGGTTTGTTACACAGCAATAGAAAACCATCATCTTGCCCTGGCTGGTGTAGCTCAGTGGATTGAGCAGGGACTGTAAACCAAAGGGTTGCCAGTTCAATTCCCAGTCAGGGCACATGCCTGGGTTGCAGGCCAGGTTCCTAGTAGGGGGTGCACAAGAGGCAAACACACATTGATGTTTCTCTGCTTCTCTTTCTACCTCCCTTCCCCTCTCTAAAAACAAAATGAATAAAATATTAAACAAACAAACAAAAAAGAAAAACATCATCTTATCAAATTTCCAGTTGCCATCATTATTTTATTTAGCATGTCAATGGCCTGGTGACAGTTCCTTGGGATAATTTTTGATATGTGTAATAATAGTATTCTGAGTAGAAATAAAAGCCATTATCTAAATTTCTTCCAATATTTTGCCCATAGGGCAATTTTCTACTGAAAAAATTTTCTACATTATAGCTATGTAACGTATGTATTGATTCTTTAAATAAATATTCTTACCCTGATAAATGAATTCAAACCTTACATTTATTTCAGAAGTGTCATTAAACGATCAATAATTGTGATTTTTATGTTCTTGCAATATAATCTTAGAACTCCAATTTATGTTTACTGTGTTATTTTTCCTGGCTTAAGAATTGTAGAAGTTCTTCATGTCAGATTCACCAGTAACTTTGTATGTGGCCACTAATGCATTGCAATTAAAGGAAGGGTTTCCTGGAAGGGCCCATTGCCACCTAAAGACACCGCTACACACATTCTACTCTACTCTACCGGGTAAGAAGGTCTTTGAGAATAAACTACAGAAATGTTTTATCAGGCACATACCACAATTAAAGGTACAAATCTCTGCAACTAATGATATTGGATGGATGGATGGATGAATGACACGTAGTAGGAAGGTAGATGATAGGTATATAGATAGATAGATAGACAGATTCTGTTTGGCAACTAATCCAACTAAGATTTTATTTTATTTTTTTATTTTATTTTTTTATTAGAATGGCTAAAATGTTATTTATTTTTTTATTTTTATAACTATATTTTATTGATTATGCTGTTACAGTTGTCCCACTTTCCCCCCCTTCTTGCCCCCTACCCCCTTACCCCCTCTTTCCCCACCCTTTAGTTTTGTCCATAGGTCATACACATAAGTCCTTCTGCTTCTGCACTTCCTATACTATTCTTAACCTCACCCTGTCTGTTGTCTACCTCCCATTTATGCTACTTATTCTGTGCTCCATTCCCACCCTCTCCCCCAACCACTCTCCTGTTGATATTCCTCCATACCTTATATAACTCTCTTTAACATTTCATACAATAAAGGCTGGGTGGCGATGAACTTCTTGAACTTGACCCTATCTGAGAAGCACTGTATCTGCCCTTCCATTCTAAATGAAAACTTTGCTGGATAGAGTATTCTTGGATGTAGGTCTTTGCCTTTCATGACTTGGAATACTTCTCTCCAGCCCCTTCTTGCCTGTAAGGTCTCTTTTGAGAAATCAGCTGACAGTCTTATGGGAATTCCTTTGTAGGTAACTGTCTCCTTTTCTCTGGC